>OENM01000740.1:36220-61664 GCA_900239745.1 Rotaria magnacalcarata
GGGGGGGTGCGGAGATGGGTTCAAATTTTTACTCTATATACTTCAACACTCCTTTCAGATCGTGTTTCACAAAAGCTTTTCGAACGGAAATTTCTTGAGAGGTTTAAAAATTTAGTAAAAAATATCAGAGAAAAGTCGACAAAAGAATATTAATTCAACATTTCGAAACAAAAAGAGGATAACCATAGTCAAATAATGTTATCGACGATTTAACTGCAAAAGTTCGACTATAAAAAGACATGCTTTGAGAGAAGCATAATTATGCATTAATTGAAAATGATTTAGAAAAAGGTAGTATTCATTCCCGAGTGTGTACTGATTGGATATGACGTGCACTATTCACAACAAGACGCGTGTACAGCGTTCAAATCATGATGAATGACATGAAGATTCAGCATGTGGGTCTTTCACTTGACGTTGATTGTATGTTTAGATTATTGTATTTTACTAAGCCGCTAGATGATATTCGATTTGACAATGACGAATAGAAATATTTAAATAGAGAACATATGATTTATTGAATTTGTCATGAAAGAAATATTGAATTTTATTCATCCCAATATGAAATCCGAATTATTGAGTATCAAATGGTTGAAGTTTATAAAACAAAAAATTGAAATAA
The DNA here is from genome assembly GCA_900239745.1 of Rotaria magnacalcarata. Lineage (NCBI taxonomy): Eukaryota > Metazoa > Rotifera > Eurotatoria > Philodinida > Philodinidae > Rotaria > Rotaria magnacalcarata. The sequence goes on from OENM01000740.1 coordinate 36,843, forward strand.
AACACTCTTCGAATAGAAAGAAGAAATATAGATATTCATATTCATATTTGTCAATGTCGCGTATAAATATATCCTTCAGCTTCGTCAGTCATAAAACATTTTGTTTTAGTGAGTAAAGCCATGATTGGATGTTTGGCCGATAATGTACGACTAGCTGTTTCTTCTGCTCGTTCCAAATGCTGTTTAGCTTGTTGCATATTGCCTAGATGTGTATGAACAACTGCAAGATTATGTAGTGTACGAGCAATATCAGGATGGTCACCTGGTAATGATGCTTCTTGTAATTTTAATGCAGATTCATATTCATTACAGGCTGTTGTATAGTCTCCAGCCGCGAGATAAACATTACCTAGGTTAACTCGTGGTAATGCATGATTAGGATGACCTGGCGGAAGAGAACGATCGTAGATTTTTTTTGCTTTTATAAATTTAGTTTCAGCTCGATCATACTAAATAAAATATGAAGAAAAGTGAACATTGCAATTTTGAAACATTTTCATCTTACATTTTGCCGATCGCAATCAATAGCACCCAAATTAATGTATGTTCCAGCGACATCAACATGTTTTTTTGGAATACTTTTTTTATATAATTTCAGAGCCTGTTGAAAACATTGTTCGGCTTTTAATTGTCGTCCTTGTTCCGTATAAACAACTCCAAGACCATTTAAAGTTTTTCCAGCACTAGCTAAACGTTTTGGTCGAGCATTCAAATGTAAATTCTTTGCGCGATTATAACAATTTATGGCACGAACAAAATCACCTTTTAATCTATGCGTACGACCAAAATTAAAAAAGATACAAGCAATTTCTTCATCATTTGGATTCGAAGAATTGAGAATAGTATCAAAATATCTTTCGGCCTTAGAATATTCACCCATCTCAAGAAGTAAATTACCAAACATAAGAACTATATTTGATTCCGTCATCTTTTTCTTTTGATATTCCATGTAATCAGCAGCTAAAGCAGCACCTTGATCAGTCGCGTGTACTTTGACAAGCCATAAATCAGCGTTTGCATCGAATTCACAAGAATCAATTTGAAATGATGCTCCTATAAAAGCAAAAACAATATAGTTAATAGAATAATGAAAGAATTCCAATAGATTTAATATAAATCATATTCAAACATCTTAGTACAGCTATTCTCATATTCTCTCACACCTTGTGTTTGTTCTCTTCGCGTCAATTATTTGTCATCCTCAAATTATAGTCAACGAGCGCGGTAGATATTCAAACAAGTCTAAATCAATTTTGTCAAATTTATCGATGTAAAAGAAAGCAACGCTCTCACCGATATCAACTAAAACTTCAGCTTCTTCTGGAAATGCTGAATATTGTCGAATGTCAGCAATGACAATTTTTTGCACCGTATTTAAATCAACAGCATATTCGAACAAAGCTCGTACAACACCGTCTCGTTTAGCCGATTTAGTCGCAAAGCCATATGCAACCGAATGTTCACTACTTGTTGATAAATAACCGTTTGTTGAAATCAAATTTCCGATACTGTTTTGAAAATTTGCTACTTCATCGTGACTTAGTTTTAGACCTCGATAAAGTTTCAAAACATCTTTTTGTTTTGCTTTAAGTTCTTGAAATTTCAATTCAAGTTGTTCACTTAAATCCATAATGTAAAAACGAAATTGATATAAGACATCAACATCTTCGGTACGAAGCGCTTTGTTAATAAATCTAAAAATAAAATGTTTACCATTGTTTTTAGTTTTCGTAGAAATTTACTTATAAACAAATGTTTCTTTGGTATACCATGGGATCGCATCAACTGATTTATATGTTTTATCGAATTCATCAATATTTTTTAACTCAGTTAAATTTCCACGATAATAATTTCGACATGTTGTGACCATAGTCTTTTTTGCTTCAGCTGTTTTTGGCATATTTTTTAATACATTTTTAAACAATTGAAAAAATAAAAATGAACCAGCTTCTTTTGCAAGATCTCGAGTTGCTTTTTCCTTCTTATTATACATACTAAAGGCGGCTGTTTGTTTATCCAATTCTTCGCGAGATTTTCTTAAACTATCAATGAGCACGTCGTCTGTTTCACATAAATTAACAAGAAAACCATGTGTTACTTTTGCTATATTAGTTATTGCATCATTTTGAGGAGTATAGAAAAATATGGAATCAATTTGTTTTAACGGTTCAATGCCTTCGATAAGAGTTGTCGGTGGTACACCATCGATTACAACAAAAACTTTAGCTGTTACTGGCTTTATAAATTCTATGCATTCGTTTTCCGCTGTAAAAATCTATAATTATTGTTTATTTAGAAATTTTATAAATATAGATGAATGAACTTACGTCGACATTTTTGTTAACCGAGTGGAGTATTTCGATGAGAGGTTCTAATGGTACTTCACAAGCAAAATAAACTAGTTTAGTTCCATCATTAACATGCGACTCTTCATTATCTCGACCTATGTATTTGTTTTCGTCTTCTTCTTCGCCGTCATATCCACTGCCGTCTTCGTCGAAATCATCTCCGCGATCGTTTGATTCATTACCTTTCTTGGAACGTCGTTTAANCCATTTAGAAATAGACATATTGATGCAGTATATTCAACAGAAATTTATCTTGCTATTTAACTTCTAGTTGTAGTTCAAAACCAATTGTTGGCATAAACAAACTGACACTATGTGACACGCTTCATTGATCATCACAACAGCCAAGGAAAAATATCTTTTTTTTTTGTCGCACATATTTGTCATGAGTTAATTTTTCTATTTTAATAGACCAATAGTATGCGCAATAGAAAGCAGGAGTATAATTACGCCTTTCGAAATAAAAATTGAAATCAATATGAGTATTCTTAAGCGACTCAATATAACATTCGGTATAAACAATCTTCAAAAACTAAATAAGAAGCAATGTACTTTGTCTAAGTTTTTTTTTCTTAGATACTGTCATTGCTAATTAGTTCACAAAAGAAATACTAACTTAGTTAATGAGTAGATAATTAATGTATTAATTACAACGAGTCAATGAAAAATGAGATATTCATAACGCCATTGTATAGTTTTAACTTTCTTTTAGTTTCTTTCATTGCAATTATGAAATATTGACGAATAAAATAATTTCTAGAATCTCATAGATAACTAAAGTTTCTTAGATATTGTACTATTTTGATTTTTATACTTTATCAATCTCGATGAAAGTTTCTATTCTTCTCATAAAAATAATCTATTTTCATTAAAAATATAAGTAATAATGAACAAAGTGGCTCCCATCGACTCATTCACTTTTTCATCGCCTCATTGATCAGATCAATTTTTATTGTTGTAATGCATAATCTCTATTATGTTGTGTCTGAAACAAAACTATCGTTTCGTGTATTCGTTTTTTTTTCTTTTACCATACATCATATATTTTTTGTCGCGCATAAATATGAACTGGATTTCATTCAAAATAATATATCTCACGATCGTCACATGATGTTTTGACACTAAATGCAAATGAATGTCGACATTAACCTGAGCACTATTGATCAAGATGTAGATAGCTTCGTCATACTTAAAAGCGTAGAGTGGCTTGTGTGAGAGCTTCATTGACTGGAATATCAACATGCAGTTGATATTTGCTTGTTAGTTTTTTTTTCAAGAAGTGAAGTTTCATTCACGAGAATTCAGATCGATTGCGTTTTGCAAAAGTCATGTAGTCGACTGATAGTTATTTATATGAAATCCAAGCAAATGTACTGAGCTCAATATATTAGTCTCATACGTGAGTTGTCGGACAGATGCATTTTTGAATGTACTCTAACTCAATTTGTAACAGAATCTTGATTAAATAATGTTTTAAGAAGTAACTTGATACATCGTTTCATACGAAAATCTCTTCGCAATTTCTCCAGTGTCCAATGAAAATTTTACCGACAAGTTAATCTATAGAATGACAACAAGTTTGATATAGACTTGAAAATATTAATTCCTTCTAGGTTTGTTCGAAGACACTTATAAATCATATAGTAAAATATGGGGAATCTTTTACACGAGATTTTATAAAGTCATTGAATATGACTAAAAATGCTTGAGAATCCTTTCAAAAGTTTAGCTGAGTTCATATAATCAAAAGATACTCAATTATCTTTGATTACATATCGAAAAGTTCTAAAATATCAGATCGTCCTTGATCAAAATACAGGCAGATATTTCGTATGTAGTGACATCTATCGATTTGTTTGGAATGTTTCGATGATCAAAGGAAGCTAGACATCGAGTTCAAAAGGCTAATTATAAAAAAATCTACTTAGTTTATGCCTTGATTTTCTTTCGAAATATAGTTGCTAAGTAACTGAACCCTCCGGAAAGCGAAATGGTAGGAATCGGGAGAATCTTACAAGTGAGCACCTGTAAATTTTTACTTGCACTTTTATTTGAAAATGTCTTTATTAACGGTACAACAACAATCGATCGTTAAGAGTATCACCCTTCCGAAAATATCACAAAATCGTTTACCAATCGTTCATATTTTAACTTCCCGAACAGATAATGATGATGAACGAGTACGATTATCATGTAAATTCGTTCAGTTCTTAAATTTCATATCTTTAGAAAGTTGAACCATTTCAATTCGAGAAGATAATCAAATTCTTTCAAGATCCTCTTTCAGTAAGATTTCATGTCTTAAAAAGCAGAAAAATCTGCAAATATTTCGTCTTCAGTCACATCTAATTGATCGGCGTGTACGTCTTTGTAACAAAATATGTCAACATCACAAAAACGGATATGTAAGAAATATCTGTTTTTCAAAATTTTTTTTTTATAAAAAAATGATAAAATATTTTTAGATCTTAAAAGATTTACATTATCTTATGAAGATCTTCAATATGCTTGTAGATCTTTGTCAACAACAACCATTATTTATCAATCCTTTTATAGAAATTTTGAAGAATTGTTCAAAACCATTTCTTTTGGATAAATCGACAGATGCAGAAATCTATGCATCTGCACTCGTATCGTTTTATTCAGATTTTGGTAAGAATTAAATTCTTTGTTTTTTTTGAAATATCATATATCGAAAGAAAATATTTTCTCAAAGGATATCTTCTTCGTATACCGAATAAAAGTATTCAACAATGTATTCTTGAAACGCTTTACAAATCAATTCAAACAACAAATAAATCACCAAGAATTGACGATAACTATGACGATCTAACGCCAGCACCACACATTTATTTACTTCGCACTCAATGTAGTAGTGATCTTTGTGAGACACTTGTTAAAGTAAAACCTAAAATTTTCATCCTACACTGTTCACATTTGATTATTTTTTCACAGGCACTTTCTATGGTACAAAATGACTTATCACTTCGTATTCAAATAATAAAATTATTACAAATTTATTCATCTAGATCATGTATGTACAGTGATGTTTTGCTGAATTTCATGCATATAACCTAAACTATCCATTATAGCCAATTGTGTGGCAAGAATGTTGACGCATGATTGTGTAAATCGCTTAATAACGAAAATGAACGACCCTGATCCATCAGGAGAGTAAGCGATTTCAATTATTTCTTTGATATATTCATTGCAAATTTAAGATTTTGAGTAAAACGAAAGCGAAAATGTAGGTAGTTAAATTTCATAAGTGCATAATAGATGTTCAAAATTAGGTAAATCTGAAGACTAAAACATCTTGTTGAAGATGAAGCCCGTGGAGGTTAAATGTAATGATTTCCAATGCCAAAAAGCTTGAAACGAAACCTCGAAAATCTGTTAATAGTCATAAATCCTTGTATTCATTAAAATATGTATTGAAGAGAACGCTTTACGATAAACGATTGAAGCACTACTTCACTACACAGATTCAGCTCAGAAAGAGCAAATAAAAAGTAATAACTTTATGTAAAATTTCTTGCTAAGGGTATCTTAAGTAAACGATCGAACACTACAGACTTTACTGACTCGAGTACAAATATAAAACCGATAACAAACAAAAGCTTATGATTTGTCCTCGTTTCACTTGAATCATATAGTGATACATAAAGTTCAAATAGGAATATATGAATAATAGTCTTACATCATGAAATTGGTTGTCGCTTGTTAAAATCAAGTCATGAAAAATCAAAATTTCTGAATGATCGATGAACTCTCTACTAATTCTTCGTATTGTAATTTATTTTAAATAATAGATACTGAAATTAGTAGTGCAAATAGAAGGAAAAAACATCAAAAATTACATTTTAGACTTTTTTCTCCTCAACAATAATAACTAGCTGAAAACAACAATGAAGCTGAATGAGTTTTCAATCAAGAGAAGTACTTGTCAACATTCATCAAAGTTATGACTACAATGCGTTTGAATATCGTGATCCTCTACAGTCAGACCTTCTGATTCTAGTAGAACACATTCATTCAATAGAGAAAAAAAAATGTTCTGAAAAATCACCTTATCGTATAATTTTCTGTTGTGCAGTCGTTGTTGATCAATTTTTATTATATTAAGGTTACTATTTCGTACTATTGAATTATTATGGAATCTGCTTGAAAATGGTGACGACGAACAAGTTGCTGACCAATTGAATTCACGTGTTACTATAGGGTTGATTATAAAATAAATTTGAGCTCACTGAAATATTATTGCGTTTTGTTTTAGTCTTCTAAAAGAAGCATTTCTTGGTCAAGTTACACAAAGTCACAGTCAATATCATCGTCAATTAAGGTTCAATTATAGATTTAATAAAATAGTCTCGTACAGAAATATACTTTTAGAAATGACATTCTTGTTGTTTTATCACTTATTTTGAACGCTAATCCGAATGCTCCAGGTATTTCAAAAACATCTTTCTGAATATCTTCGATAACATTTTTTTTCTTCTTCTAGTCGTTGAAACCGGTTTTGCAAAGCAATTATTTTTACTTGCCTCTTGTCCTGAATGTAAATTTAAAAAGAAACTTAATTTTCAATTGAAAAAATTATTATTTCTGTTGCTATTTAGTACGTAGTAATAGTCCGTTAGTAAAAAATTTCAAATTAACAACGAGTCAAGAAGATTTCGAATTTAAAAAATTACTCATTAATACAGTTGTAATACTTAATCGAAATCCAATGATGGGCGAAGTAAGTTTTGTTGATTTGTTTTTAAAGATTTGATTTAATTTTCTTTTTAAAGTTAATGAGCAGTAGTCGAGTTTTATTGGCACTGTTGTCTTATATTGAACCTTTACCAAGAAAAATAGATCATCAAATAAATACATTTCATTGGAACCAATCACAATATGAAGACCTACAATTGCATGCACTTGCAGCTCTTTCAATTCTCTTACCACATTCATTAAGTGAATATTTTGAGTATGGTGTTAGTACAAGACTTTTATTATTTTATGAATGGACAATAAATCAAGGTAAACATAGAATATTTTTGCTTATGAAAGAATTGTTTGTTTTCTTGTTGTGCTTTATATTTAGATGAATATAAAAGTGAAGGAAATAGTTTTTTTGCTAAAGGTGGTCGAAATACTAAACGATCACAATTAAGATATACACTACGATTGTTTCGTAGTCTTGTGTCAACAAAAGATGAACGTATTTATCTAGACTTATGTGACCAAGGAATTATTCCATCACTTACAGGTTTAATTGAAAATGTTTCTTTTTCTATTATGATATTGTTGTTTTATTTTGATTTGCATAGGATACTTGAGAGTTATGATTCAAGAGAAATCATCGCATATAGATTATGTTGATTTAGATATTATTTGTGATGGATTGTTTATTCTAAGTTGCTTGGGTGAATTAGATGTTCATAGAAAAGTAAGAAAGTGTTTGTTTTTCTAATCTATTGTTAAGTTCTTGCAAAACAATCTCTTTTTACCTTAAGGAAATTTTCGGCTCTGAAGGTATTGAAATGTTAATTCAAATACTTTCAACGAAATCTTCGTGTGTTTGTGGTGGTCTTGGTTATCATCGTTTACTTGTCGCAACTATTGATTGTGTATGGTGTTGTATTGTCGGTAGTGTTATCAATGAAGATGAATTTATTCAAAAACAAGGCATTTTTTCTCTACTCGATTTAATCGAAGTATAAATCGGAAAGAAAATTCTTTATTCTTATCAAACTGATTAATTTCGTTTTGTTTAAACTAGACGAATCCGAAATCTTTACAAAACATCGTTCTTGGATGTTTATTAGATTTAACAGAGAATACAAAATGTCTTCATTTTATGATGGCATGGCAAGGACATAAACAAGATTATTTTCCACATGTTCTTTGTGAATTATGGCGAGACGAAGAACATGAAACCTATGTAAAACTGAAATTTTTATTAATAATTTATTGTTAAATTGTTTTTCACAAGGTTGCTCGGACAGAGAGAGGCGTTATTGGTGATCATCGAAAACCTTTAATGGGGTTTCTTCAACAATCAGTACCATTAACTCCACTTAAACATTTGGAACCATCCCGAGCAATATTAGATCTAATTGATAATATGCGTTCGAAGATCTATGGATTTTTTTGTAAAATAGGTTTCGGTGACCTACCGGGTTTACAAGAAGAAGATTATATTACACTATGTATTATTGAAAATTTTCTTGATTTTAAAATGGGTGAAATATGGCAAGAAATTATTACTGAACTTGAGATGGAAGGAGTAAAATTAATCGCACCAGATAATGAAGCGACGGATACAATCTTACGAGCATCAGAAGAACGTGCCTTAGGTATGCAAAACGCTAAAATTCAAGCATTATTCTTTATATTTAATTTTAGCTGTAACTGCGACACAAAATTATATCTTACAACAATATCATAAACATGATTTAGAATTCGAAAAAATATTTTATAATGAAGTAAAAACATAGTGAAATGAAAATAAAAATAAGTTTTTTTTCTTCTTCTTAAGTTAATAAGAAACCATATATTTCACGAAAAACAACTCGATCGATGGAAATCCTTTATTGCAAGGACATCAAAATATCCATTATTGATGGTAAGTTAGGATAAATCCATTTTTCTAACGCCCGAAAAAATCACATTTCTTTTGTTTTGAATTGGAATCAAATCAAAAGTAACTTATTTCGAAACGGTTCTCAAGCAACTTTTCAACCACCACTTTAAGTGAATGAAAAGTAGACTCTTTAGACTTCGCCGATGGGTATTATGACGGTTCGTCAACAAATCTATTGAGAACTGTTTGAAAACAAACTTCATTTCTAATTCATTCAAAAAGAAATAGGTTTCTTATGTATGAAATTTGTTTTTTTTTGTTATTAGGTTGCAAAAGATTCTCAAAATCAAGCTATTCGGCAATCTCGACCAGAAGAAAAAGATTATTCAGGCTATCATACGGTTCATAACTTTGAAATTCCAAATCTATCTATAACGGTATGTAAAAATGGTGTCGTTTTTAATTTTAATTTTAATTTTATATTATAATTGATTACATTTTAGACGTTTTCTGGACAATTTTTGAAAATTGAAAGTACACCACTTGAAATATTAACCAGACATTGATAATCGATACGAACAACAGAAAGATGATTTAGAAAAGCTTTTATTACATTTCAGAACTCTTTTTTTATATTATAGATATTTTTTTAATAATTAATTATTTAATTCTTTAAATTATTTTATGAACTAAAGTAATCATTTGTAATTTTTATGCTATATATAGATGTACGAAATAAAATAATCTTAACGCCGAAGATATGTCTTCTGTTTTAATTATTTATTATTTTGAAGTTTTGGTTTCATTGCAAGGACAGTCACGGTTTGTAGTGGCGAAAAAAGATAAGATTTCAACAGTCGATTTATTGAATAATCGTTCAAAAGATATCGTTTTGCTCTATTACGATTGAATAATTGACCATTACTTAATTGTCTAATTAGATTCAATACGGAATATGTAGTTGAATTTAAATTAGTTAGTAAACCTTTTGATCTTATTGAACAGATAGGTGCCAATTGAAGAAAAAGAAATGAACCAGATAGTGATGATTGTTTGCTATAAAAATTAATGATTAGTATTTGATGTGCAAATGACATATTTTGACTAAGATGATTCAAAGCTTTGTCGATATCATTAGAAGTTCGTAATGGTATTTCACATGAAGGAAGCAAGAATATTTTTCTACCTAGACATAAGCAAGAAGAAATATTATCAAGAACGTTTTTATAATATACCTGTATCAATCAAACGTAATCGTTGCATGTTAACAATATCACAGAGGGAATTATTAAAGAAAGCTAAATTCATACATGTTAATTGTATTGAATCATTTTCAGAGATCTTTTTAAGACTACTTGATAGACTTGTATAAATGTAATGAAGAAACAATGATCGATATCGTTCTGATTGTTTATGATCATCAATAAGTATACAAATAGATCGGTAATCATTATTACATGTTAATTGTAGTTGCGAATCGAGGAGTTCTTCCAAGCAAGTATCGTTGTTTTTAAGTAAATTTTGTAATTTTTTACAGGCTACAGAGTATTCTGATGCTCTAGCTACGAGTATATGATCATATGCTTTATATTGACGCATAATATCAGAATCATTTAAATTCAAATTAATAATTGATTGTTGTCGTCGATTCGATGATGTACGGGCTTTAATTGTATCAGGTTGAATAGTTAATGAACAATTTTCGTATTGATTAGTATCATCAGTGGACATAATTTGAGATGAAGGATGAGGTTCAGAAATGTATAACTGCGAAATAATAGTTGGGTTCTTACGACGACACAGTCGTCGAAGGAAATTACAAATACGTTTTTTATTTTGATATTGTCGTCTTTTTCGATATAGACTGCAGTGGGGATATGTTTTAAAGCGAAATAATTTTGAGATTTGGTTATTATTATTGTTATTGTTACTGTTAGAATATCTGAAATTTGGAATATAGAGTGTAAAATATTAATAATTTGAGTTATTAACTTTATGGATAGAATGTTCTCTGAAAGCCTATCGGAACAAAGAGAAGTACGAATAATTCTTGAATAGTTCGGTTGGCCGTAGAAAGGCCGAAATAAAAATATCGAAAGAGAAAAATGTCGAAAAAAGAAAAAATAGAAAAAAGCGATGTCTCTACTAAATGAAGGTTCTAATAGTTTATTGCTCATTGTTGTTAATCTGATTATTCCATTGGTTTGGCACTGTTAACCATCGATACTATTGATAAGTAATATCTTATGAAAACTAGCTGAAATAGGCGTACAATAGTATACAACGCTCAAAATTCTATCATGATGACTACAGCTTGCTCATTTTTATCCGGTGAGAATCATCCACCATCTCCAGTTATTTAATTTGTTCAGTCGCAAAAAGGAAACCCTTTACTTGTATCAGATAAATATATTTTCAAACTGAATAAAACAACAACAACTAGTAAATAGTGGATATGTGTATTTTTCTTTATAACTCTTATTTATCTATGATCTATGCTATGATGCTATTATGATTTCAAGAATAAAACATCTTAATGAAAATTTTCAATATTTTTCCTTTCGATCTTTCTACGGCGCACCAATAGTTCGAAAGATTTACATAAAATCGAAACGACTTTCATACTCATCGAATTTAATCTATCGATCGAATGGGAAAGAGAAACGTTAAATGATAGCAGTAAAAAACCATATCTCTTAAGAAAGGACTTTACTTTCTGCTTGTTTCGTTTTGTAGTTCAATAGAACCAGACTACTCTGTCTCGTTTTAAAAGTGAAGTTTCTTAAAATGGATCCGACAAATTAAAGGGTACGGATGAGTTTGTTTTAGATGGAAAGCGAAAGTTATTCATGTACTCTTCTCCGACGAGTGCTTCTGGAACATCCTATACAACTTTCTCGTTTATAGTAGTTTATCTTACTTGACAATACTAGCATTAGAATTGTTGAAGAGTTTTATACGAGTCTGAAGTTGCGATTCAAAATACTTGCTGCTGGATGTATGTATTGATTGATAATATTGTCTAGCTTCTTGATTAGAAAATATCACCGGTGAATTCTTATCATCGGCCAATAAGGAATCGATTGGAATAGTAGGTTCATCTAAATCAATATTATCAAAAACATTTATACATTTAAGTGGTGATGACATCGACATAAAGTGTTTTAGTTGTTTTTCTTTGAATTCATCATTAGGGACATCAACTATTTGCTTCTGATTTCTATAACCGATCAACATTTGATGTTTTGATTCCATCGATGATTTATTATCAAAAACTTTTTCTTTAGATAATAGTTTTTCAATGAATGGAGTTTCATTGCTGAAAAATGACGTTGGTGATGGACGAACTATTTGTTTTTTATTAGAAACATTTTCTAACGAGCGTTGTATTTCTATTTGACTTTCATTTGTTTTAATTAGATACGAAAGAGTATTTATTTGACAAGTTCGTGTTACATTCATCAATGTTCGAGTTTCAATTTTTGCTTGTTTCATAACACTCAATGGACTATTCGGTAGAAGAATAGCAAATAATTTAGTTTGCGTACCTTCCGTTTTATATTTTCTTAATGGTTTCAATTTATTTTCATTTGACTCAATTGCATCTTGCGATAATAGTGACGCTGTCGAACATAGTGTTCTTGAAGTATTTGTTGACAACGTTTTTTGTGAAAGAAAACGAATAGATATTGAACTATTTGAGGAAATATCGTCTATATTTGATTGTAATGAGTATGTTTTCATGTGATCAGTTTGTAAAAGAACGGTCGACTTAAATAAAAACAACAGTTCATAGTTTCTGAAATATAAATTTAAAAAGATTATAAAACAAATCAATAGATTACTTTATTTTTGAATCAAACTTAAATAGATAAAAAATGGTCAGAAAATCTGCTTTTGTTAGAAACCAATGAAAGAAAAGCTGGTTATGAGAAATGAATAGGGAGCTAATGCTTCTTTTATAATTCAATTCAATTCATTTTCCATTCTCGTAGATTAAATTTTTGTATTCCACACCTTAGTTTCTATTGGCGACTTATCAGGATCTTCATGAATAAATATTGGTTGTTGAGCATTTTTTAGTTTCTTTGTTTTGAACAGATTCATTTGGTAGTCTCTAATAGCTTGAAGAACTTGTCCTGAGTCAACTTGAATTTGAACTGTACGTTGGTGTTGATATGGTCCTGGCCGGCTTGAAAAACTATCATTCATAGAAATTTCCTCGTTAAAATAATCTAATGAAAAAGAAATATTCGTTTGTTGACTAATATTTTTCATTAATGGATTAACTATGCGAGTATTGAAATGTTCGACTATTGCTAAAGTCAATCGACAATATGTACAATAAGTTTTTAATTGTTCAATGCATGGACACTGAATAATTCCTAATTCATATGTCGAACAGTTGCATTCAATTAAAATGATTTCAAATATTTTATAGTAATCAGTTTCGTTTAAGATTGATAGAAAATGCTTATTGATATCAATATATTTATACCACGGGTTAATAAGACAAATATAATTTGATCGAATAATAAGAGCATCGGTATGTTTTCGAACTTTCCTACCCGGTATAAAACTTATTTTTCCATTGTTGTCAAATATTTTCCAACTAGATACAAATAGTTGTTTTCGATCAACAATTGAACGATAATTTTCAATTATTTTATATTTTTCATTATGATCGCTACAAGAACATTGTTCATCATTCATGGTTGTTTATTCTCTTCAAATAAAATTTTAAATGATAGAAAACGTGATTAGATTCCTTCGATGACTCTGTTTGTGAATATGAATAGCTCGTCATTAGACAAGATGAATAACTATTTCGTGCTATATGATTGCGCCAACAATAATGAATGCTGCTTCGGTTAGAAAGTAAAACGACAAAACTAGATTTTTACTATTTTATCCTTCTGCCATTTTAAATTTATGTGAGAGTTTAAAAGTGCCCTACGTTTTTATGGAATTATATTTTGACTTCATTTTATTACGAATATTAGATTATGCTTTTAAAACAAGCCTGCAACATTTTCATTTTCATTTTTAACATGTCATCAAGCATCTTTCCCCTCTTTTATCATGAAATTATCGGAAGAAGAAAGTAGAATAACAACAAACGTTTTAAAATAAACAATGAGGCAAGAAATATACGAGAAAAAGAAGAACTAAAAGTAACACGACTAAACGCGCACGTCATCTGATGAGGCGTTATATGATTCCTTCGTCATTCTTTTGCCTTCTGTGTTTTTTTTTTCTTACAAATTTATTGTAACGTGTATTAAGCGTTAACTGTGTTTTTATAAGCTTTGCCGTTTTACGAACTTCAGCTAAACAAAGAGAACGAACAAAAAAAAAAGAAACGATATCATGTATCCTAATCAGCAATACCCTGGTTACGGACAGGCAGGTAACCCTCCGTACCCTCCATATCCGCAACAATCACCGCACAACATGGCTGGTGCACAACAAAACAACGCTCCCTACGGTATTGGAGCTGGATTAATAGGGTAATGTACATTATATATTATGTGAAGAAAGGAGCAGCTATATCCAGTATTTTTAATAGGATTTCGAAGCACAGTGTACATGTACACTCTGCTAAGCCAAAAATTTTATTTTCAAAGTGTACTTCATAGAAAAACAAAGTATATTCTGAAAAAACAGAGTGTGCGTACACTTTGTTCTGCTGGGGTACACTAATCATTAAAAACACTGGCTATATCATTGAGTTTGTTAGAATATTACGACAAGTTGAGAACTCACGAAAGTAGATAAGAAATTTGTCGTAAAATTGAGTATTTTATTTCAAATAGCAGAACAAAAAATATAGAAAAATGAATCACTATCTGAAAAAAAATACTTTCAAGATTATGGCGGAACTATCTCCTCAGGTGTTCATTCATAACATTCCTAGAAGTTGAAATTAATCATTCTGTATAAAATATATCAAAATGCAAGCACACATAATTGGGAAGTTGAACAATCATTGTTTTAAATTTCTATTCTATTATTACTCATTCGTACGCAATGATTCATTCGTAATGCGATAAAATATCATAAAGTCTATGTAATACAGTTAGATTAGTTGCCATAAACAGTTTCAATTACTAACATTTATCTTAATATGTCTTGGATATTGTTGTTTTTTAATTTTCTTTGTTTTTTTTTCTAGTTTTGATTAATCTTTCTGTTTTATACAATTATCTATATTTTCGCAAAAAAAAAGTATGAGAAAATAATTAAATTCAGAATTATTCAACAAAAAAACTAGAGCTAATTCAAAATAAATAAATAAAAAGTAAATTATACAATAAGGATCTGCACATATGATACAAAATCATCTTTAAGCAAAACATAATTGTTAAATCATATAAAAAATTAAGTATTTCTTCTAGCACGATGAAGAATGAATTTCTGAGGAAACTATTATCAAAATTGAAAACTAAACCTATTTATTTACATTCTAGAGGACAACAATCAAATATGCAAGGATCACAAGGTAATAATCCAGGTGGATTCGGAGGCTCTGGCAACCCGTATGGACAAAGTACCGGAAATCCATACGGACCAAGTTCTGGAAATCCTAATGCACAGACTGGCCCAGGTGGCTATCCACCCTCTGGTCAACAATCATATGGCAATAATCCATATGGTTCCAATAGCAGTGCTCCAGGGTCGAGATATCCTCCTCCCCAAGGTGGTGGCTATCCATCACAAAGTGGAGGTTATCCACCACAAAGTGGAGGTTATCCACAACAACCTGGTGGTTATCCACAGCAACCTGGTGGTTATGAGCCTCGGCCTGGTGGCTATCCTCCTCAAGGTGGTGGCTATCCAGGTCAACCACCACAAGGTGGCTTTGTGTCCAATGATCAACGTGCACAACAACTTAACCAACTAGCTCAAAGATATGAAATCAGCCCACAAATAGCTGCACGTTTAAATACACTTGCGAATTGTGAAATTGTACTTTTATGTGATGATTCAGGCAGTATGAATACGCCACTTCAAGGTACAAATCAAACACGATGGGATGAACTGAAATCTGTAAGTCATCAAGTAGAAATTTTCTCTTGAAATAATCTCTCCTTTTCATATATAGATCGTTAATACAGTCGTTGATATTGGCGTTGTTATGGATTCTAATGGTATCGATGTGTACTTTTTAAATCGCGATCCTATGCTTAACGTAACCAATGGACAAACTGTGCGTCAGGCATTTAATTCACCACCACAAGGCTTAACTCCTCTGGCGCCAGCATTAAGAAAAATTCTTGCTGCTAAACGTAGTTTAACATATGAAAAAAAACTCTTGATTCTTATTGCTACAGATGGGTACCGTTTAGATAATTAATATATATTTTCTTACTAATGTCTATTTGATATTCAGAGCACCGACAAATGATCATGGACAAATAGATATTGGTACATTAGAAGCTGTCTTACGTAATGAACGTACGCCACAAACCTATATTACATTCTTGGCATGCACGGATGATCTTCAAGCTGTAAACTATCTATCAAATTGGGATAAATCAATGCCTAATTTAGATGTTATGGATGATTATCGTTCGGAACGAGCTGAAATTCAACAAGCCCGTGGACCAAGTTTTCCTTTTTCATTTGGTGATTATATTGTAAAATCTTTATTAGGTTCAATAGATCCTTGGTAAATTTAATTGCTGTTTTAAAATAATTCATTCTTGAAACTTTCTTTCATAATTTTAGGTTTGATTCATTGGATGAACGTGCTTGAACAAAATAACTTATGAATGAAATTAAATCATATCAAGATTCTTCTTTTTTTTGCTTCTGGATAAATAAGAATATCAAGATTCTTCATTTAGTTACTAACACAATTTTTTATTATACATTATTATGGATAATTAAGATAAAAAGAAAACTTTCTTCTATCTGACTAATATAAATCGAACGAAACTTGCAAGAATTAAAATTGTATCTGAATGAAATCTTTGAAAAGAAATTCTTTCTATTGTAATATATATTCTAAATGAAATGTAATTAGATCTTCGATCGACCATTCTTGATATATGCTCGCAAACTTTATCTCAATAATGTCGTGTGATAATTTCTGATCACATTTTTGAAGGATCAAATAAAAGGATAGTAGAGAAAATAAATAGAATGAAACCATGATCTTGTGATTAATGCGAGCAATTCCATCGTGTTTTATAGTTCAATCTCCCAAACATAGTCCTAGCAACCTTTTTCATCTATATTAACGCTCAACTATATTAAAAATATACCTTTACTGTGGCCAACATACGATCGCATCAGAAACGAAATAATAAAATTCAGTTTGAACAGGTTAATCCAGTGTTTCAAATAATCTAGCCAATAGTCTAAACGAGAAAATGTTTTTACAATGGTTTACCGCATGTTATTGCTTTCTTGATAAATAACAAAAGGACCAATTCTTTCTAAATGTTTTGTATCCTATTCGAATTAATGTCCCACTTTCTACACGAAAATAATCATCTATTGCAATCGCAATTAATTAGGTTACAATCTGTATTCAACCACAAAAATATGATGTCAACTGGGTCTTATCGTTCGGTCATATTGTCTATTTTGATCAGAACATAAATTTGTCTATGCTAAAACTATTGTAGTAAGTATGGTCATAAATAAAATCTCAAATGTTATTATCAGATGTAAAGTAGCTGATAGCTTCTTGAATTAGTCAACAACTCGATCTTTTTTGCTCTCATCGATAATCGTATAATGTAAAATATATCTTAGACACTCTTTCAATATCACACGACCAAACAAAATAATGATCAAAGAAATTTTTATTTTGCTACGAAAATGTCATTCGTAGTTTTTTTGCGAAGGAATAAGACAAAACTAAATACTCATGTACACTTAATGTCGTTGTATTTGCCATTATCTTTATCTTCATTCTAAACTAGCATTTCAATCAGCTAGAATATATGATAATGTGAGTTTCATGTTGCTCTTATTTAGATTAGTGAAGTATACGAGTGACTGTTAAAGAAGATCAACAGTAAGATCAATTTTAGTTTTATACTCCTATCATCATCTTCAACAGCATGGTACTGTTAAAAGGTCTTTTCACTAGCAAGTAAGTCTAAATACATTTTCTAACTTAAAACAATAAGAAGGATTTATTTGAATGTTGAAAATGATTCACGATTTTTATTTTACACTGGAATCTAATTTCTTTCAGCACAAAATTCATGTATTTATAGAACATGAATTTTGATCTTAAAGTATAGTGAATTAAAGAAACTACATTCGTGCGGTTCATGTCTAATGAAGCAAAAATAAACCGTGATAATGTTGACATTAGAAAAATGTCGATTTGAATTATTTTTGATAATCTATCACATCGAATAGGTTTTCTAACTTAAGATTAAAGAACTGAATCAAAATTAGCATGAAAACTAAAAACTTCATAGAGTATTTGACTTGTTGTTAGTACTATGTTCTTATGCTTTATTACGTTTCAAAGATTATATCCGTTGATTTTCATTTTCATGCTCTATAATACGAAATTCATACTAATCGATAGCTAGCATCCGTTGGATTGAATATATTGATCCTTTTAAATTGCTTAAAAAACTACAATCGTTCTCTTTAAATATTGTATTCATGTGTTTCAACTGCACAAGTTGAATGTGGGTCTATTCTCTACTCTGTGCACTCGCACTCCCACTATTTTTTCATCTGATCCCTTTTCACGCGGAGTTGTGTTACACGCTGTATAAAACAGCAATGATAGATATTATATTGAAAAGAGTTTATCGATTTGTGAATAAATACATTTTTAAAAGACGAAAATAAATCTGTTTGCTTATTTCCGTCCTTGTATATAACCATCAAGCACATATCATTTGATTAGTTTAAGTGAATTTTTTTCATTCCACGACGAACGTTCGTTTAAAAGTATAGAATTTGTTCCTCTATTGAGTATTATTTATGATCTCGATAAACAACGGTAGATTCTAGTTTTACTCGTTCTTGTTTCATTATAATTAAATTAATTATATACACTCGTTTTTTTCTATTTACATTTAGACGACAGTTATTTCTCCTTACTATTGCTGTTGTTTCTGCACTTACTATAGCTGGTGCTACTGCTGGTCTTGTTGTAGGCTTAAGAAAAAGTAAGCACATCTTTTTTATATATACTATTCATAATTTGAGAAGCATCTTCAGAGAGAACGTTTCTTTTATTCACAAATTCTTGATATTATTCTGATGAAAACATTTGAAAAGGAGTAGAGCTCTGAAAACAAAACAAGATAACATCTTGCAGAGGCATTTCCAGTATCATCTCGAAACTATCTCTATTTCAAGGGTCTCGACTCATTAGCTCGTGTAGATAATTTTAGAGCTCATATCAACGTGCCTATTAACTTCTTATACTGTTTATTTATTTGCTATGAATGAAAAATTGAAAAGTGCATTGCAGTATTCCGTAAATTCCGAAATTGTTCATACACGGTACTGTATGTTAGATTTCAAACGGAAATAGTTTCACAATAACATTCAAAACTAACTCTAACATTTTGTTCTGTTTAAAAATGAACAACTTCATGAAGTCTAAATCGAAAAACAATTTAGAAAATCGTTTTCTACGATTTAGTCCATTATCTATTCCGTTGCTATAGGTGCAAGTAATTCAGCTACCAGTGAGAGTGTCTGTGGTTCTAGTCATGAAACTTATGTTATCAATGGTTCATCTATATTGGGAAAATATTCTCGAGCAGCTGTAGCTGTCGATAGTGCTGAATGCTCAAGAATTGGTCGTGTCATCTTGGAAAAAAATGGTACGACAATGGATGCTGCTTTAGCAGCAGCTATTTGCGATGGTGTCATGAATGCGCATTCGATGGGTATTGGCGGTGGATGTGTTATAACTATTTATTCAAAGTAAAGCAAAGAGAGTTTCGTTCGTTTTGTTTTCGAAAATACTTTAAAATATAATTCGTAGGAAAAACAACACAGCCTATAGTATTATTGGAGTAAGTTTTAAAACGCAATTAAAGAAAGGAAACTTTATTCTGTAATGCAAACACTATTTTAGAGAGAAAAAGCACCAAGAGCTGCTAATTCAACAATGTTTGTTGGTCGAGAAAATATGTCTGTAGCTGGTAAGAATTTATTTAAGCAGACAATCGAGATACAAGATTTATATTGAAGGAGGGTTAGCCATTGGTGTACCAGGTGAATTGCGAACTTATGAAAAAGCTTATAAACTATTTGGCGGAGGTGTAACATGGAAAGAGCTTTTTGAACCCACGATTAAATTATGTCGAGATGGTTTCCGTATTAGTGAATCCCAAGGTGCAGCTATTAAACAAACAACGCGTGTTATTCTTAATGATCCTGCATTGAGGTTTCTAACTAATAAATTCAAATAAAAACAAAATCGAGTTATATTTTCTTTTCAGACAATTGTTCGTAAAAAATTCGACTACAAACGAATTATATGGTGCTGGAGATATAATGCGACGACCAAAATTAGCTCTTACACTTGACATAATAGCTAATCAAGGTGCTGAAGCTTTTTATACTGGTAACTTATCTGATACAATTGTGAAAGAAATCCAAGATCGAGGTGGTATTATAACAAAGCAAGATCTTGAAGAGTTCAATGTTGATTTTCAAGAAGCATTAAGTATTGATATTAATAATACATATACTGCATATACAACACATGCACCAACCAGTGGTCCCATTCTAACTTTTATTTTAAATATTCTTCAAGGTATTGAGATTCTTCTGTTTAGTTAAATCTGTAGGGAACTTCGGCTTTTGTCTGTTTTCAACCAGGTTTTCAAATCGATCAAAGTGATTTCAAAACATCGAATCCATCTGCTCTATTTTATCATCGTCTTATTGAAGCATTTAAATTTGCTTATGCAAAAAGAAGTGAAATCGGCGATCCGTACAAGATAAACATTACTGAAGTAGTTTGCAACTTTGATTATTTCTGATTTTTATCAATAGCAAATAATTTTTAGCTTATTCGTAATTTAACATCAAAAGATTATGCGGATGATATACGATCACGAATTCAGTATGTCAGTAAAGAAAATTGAATTCATATTTTCTGTTTCCTGTGTATGTAGTGATAATACAACATTTGGTTATCAATATTATGGTGGAACATGGGAAGATAGAATAAAAACCGGTACAGCTCATTTATCTGTCGTGGGACTTGATGGAGATGCTGTTGCATTAACATCAACTGTTAATCTCTAGTATGATTCAAGTAGTTGTTTGAATTGCGAGCGATGATGTTTTTTTCTTAATTAGCTTCGGCTCAAAAGTTCTTGGTCCTGAAACAGATATCATTTATAATGATCAGATGGATGATTTTTCAACTCCGAATACAATAAATTCATTTGGTGTTCCAGCGAGTCCAGCGAATTTTATAGTACCCGGAAAACGACCTGTTTCATCTATGGCTCCATTAGTTGTAATAGAAAAACAAAATCAACGTATACAGCAAGTTCTAGGTGCTAGCGGTGGTACAAGGATAACAACATCTATAGCGCAAGTTTCTATGCTTAATCTATGGTTCAATCAAGATATAAAGCAAGCTATTGATGCACCTCGCCTTCATTCACAGCTATTACCACAAGAAGTTATTGCTGAAAGTGGATTTGATCCTGTAAAAATATTTTTCATAAAACAAAATTCAGTACTTTCTTTTCTTTATTTTAATTTTAGGAAATATTACAAAACTTGAAAAGTCGTGGTCATAATGTTACATGCGGTTCTTTTGGTGGTTCTGTTATACAAGGCATTGAATGGCGTGATGAAGTTAATGAATATTGGGCTAACTGTGATATACGTAAAGGTGGTGTTCCTGATGGATTATCTTGAAAACAATTTTATTGTTGAATTGTTTCTTATTTGATTTGGAAACTTTAACCGAAATATTTTTACTTGTTTACGACGGTGAACATTCCCTTTTTTCCTAAATTTCAACTAACTAAATAATAGAATACATACGCTAAGGTAAAACATAAAAAATAATGCTTTTGACTATATATTCATCTACATTCACAAAAATGTCACATCCTTGCTATGCTATTCTTCTTCGGAACACAATCATTAGAATCACAAGTTTATACATTTGATCGTAATTTCAGTGTCATACATACATAGATGAGTTTACTTCAGTTGAATCATTTTATATTACCAAAGAATTGCAATTTTAGATTGAAGAAGATTTCTAAATAAGTTTAATATTATAAGTTATGTATGATTTTATTTTTAGTGGTCTATTTCGAGCTTTTCATTTCTAATCAACACGAAATTAAATGTACATCGTATACTGATATTTATAGATCTCTACAATTATTAGATAGCCATGTTTGTTATTGAGTGTTATTAGTTATACATTATAAGTACAGAAAATCATGTCGAATATTACAATATATGAATCATGGGGGAAAAGATAAAATATCGATGAGTCATAATAAATCTTGATTCAATATTCTCATTGCCAAATTACAATTAACTTATTTTTTTCTTGTTCTTCCATCAATAAACGAAACTCTGTATGTTAGTTCAAATTTCACTTGAAACATCAAATAAATTTCAATTTAATCATACAATATTATTACTTTGTTTTGGTGATATTTCTTTAATATGTGCTTCGATTTGTATGACATGGGGTTGCGTAGAAGATACAACTTGACGATAGATAATCACTGTTTTATCATAGCAATATAATGCCTTTTCTAATTGACCTTTCTGTTCATATACAAGACCAAGTCCACAATAGCATACAGCAATCTCTAGATGTAAAGGTGGAAGTGTATTTTGTAAAACTCGAAGTGACATATGATAATGTTCTAATGCTAAATCGTATCGACCAAGACATGCATAAATAATAGCAAAATTATGATGTGATACTCCTAAATCTGATTGATCAATAGATAAATGTTGTTGGCGAAAGTTTAATGCTTGTTGATAATATTCAAGTGCACTTGCATAATTAGCTATATAATATAGAAGAATGTCCTTGATATTAGAACATTCTATCGGAACAGAGAATAACTAAAATTGATGTCGAGGATATGCACTGTTGGATTGATGATCTATTATTGAATAAGATAAGGCTATGGATTATTTACTAACTGATTTCTTTCGTTTATATAAGTGTGCCTATTGATCAAGCAGATATTCACATCAAAGTAATTGCGTGATTAATTTATTCAATAAATAAACCAGTGGGTGAAGCGTTAAGAAATTTATTAAAAAATGAAACTGATATTAAATTGTAGGGCTCAATTGAACATAATTAATGCATCAAAAATATTTTTATTTTACAATAAATTTTAAATCTCTTATTTCATAAAACAAAATTGTCGTTCTTCGACTCATTTATATAAACATCAAGTAGAAAAATATAGATATCTCACTTTCTAAATAATCATAGTTTCGTTCAATGGGTAAAATAATTTCTTCTAATAAATTTTGCTATCTTCTTTTGTGTCTTATTTTTCTTGTTTATTCAAAAACAGAATCAACCTCCTAAAACGATTTGAAATTGATCATTAGCAAGGTCTCATTCAAACATTGCATCAACGTGAGCATGCAAATGAAATATAATTTTTTCCCCTATTTTATCAATTAGTAATATCGCACATGCTATTTAATAGCAAAACTAAATTTACTGCAACCTCTTCAAGTGGCCTCTTTTTGTGTACTCAAAAAAAAGAGTACACTATAGAATCGGCCAGTGTGTCCGTCCGTCCGTTTATTCGATTGAGCTGAAATTTTGTGCACAGAATTGTCTTATCAATATCCAGGTCGAGTTCGAAGATGAGAAGGATTCGTCAAGAAATGGCTGAGTTATCGAAAAAATTGTCATTTTTGATTAGACTATCCCTGAGGGGGAATACAGAGATTTTTGAAAAAAAAGCTTTTCTCAGAATTATCCACAACATATATAAATCGACTCAGTTTTTAACGCTGAGTCCGAATCTGATACTAGTTTTGAACTAAATCGTAGCGTTCTAACGAAACATCGCCTGAAAACGGTCTCAAAATGCACAAAAACTGCATCCAAAAACCAAAGTGCCTAGTTTCTCATGATAATTTTGGTGTTCAGACATTCTAGAATGACTCATGTGTCCCATGTACTTTTTGCTGTACACATAACTCTCGGATGAAATCCGAAGTTTCCACATTAATTTTTTTATAAAGATCGCTTTAACATTAAACTTCTATACACGCACGAATCCAATCAAAAACTATTTAATAATTTTTAAATTAATTGTTCGTGCTATTGAGTGCTGTATCGTAACAAATTTTAGCATTCTTTTATCTGTAGCTTTTTGTATCAGCGAATTCATAGTGATTAAATATCCTTTTCGAAAAGATTGAGCATTCATTTGTCTTGAATGATATTTTATTGTCTTCTATATGTGTTAATATTTATTTATGTAATTTATAGACAATAAAATATTAAAGTATCTTAGTATTATAAGTCATTGCTTTGTACTAATTTACCATCGTTGATAGGTTAACGAAATAGAATGTATATAGTATGAAAAATAGTGAAATAAGTAAAGATGCATGAGTAAATCTTGGAAAAAGCTACCAGAATACTCGGGAGATGTATGGGTAGTATTCATAGAAAACTCACTTGTATGAGGCGAGTACTCAGTAGTCGTACTCAACCGGTCAAAATCTAGCTTGAGTACTACTGATAAGTACTCAAACCCCATGAGTACTCGTGACATTTTCTAGCGTGAGTACTTTTTGAGTATTATTCTATGGGTACCGTCACTAGGGTGTAAAAGCTAGCTCAATGTACTCTACTAAAATACTACTAAATTCAATTATTTCTTGAGTAACATCCTCTTTTCTACGCTTGTTTACCTTCCC
>OENM01000741.1:0-21774 GCA_900239745.1 Rotaria magnacalcarata
TACAACATCTTCTTGGTTATAATCATATTCTTAGCACTCCTTATCATCCACAAACCAATGGGGTTGTAGAACGTTTTAATGCGTCGATGGTGGTTCAAATTTCCAAACTGCAACAAAAACACCACAACAACTGGGACGATTACCTTGATGCCGTGGTGTTTGCGTACAATAGTTCGAAACACAAAACAACACAGTACTCTCCATTCGAACTGCTTTTTGGTCGACCTCCAAAACTTCCCATCGATTCGCCGCCACAGTATTACCAATTTGATCGTCCTAGCAACTATTTTGTACATCTTCAAAAAATTCTTCAAGTTTATCATCAGCAAGCAAAGTTGAATATTATGAACCAACAACGTTACCATAAAAAGTATTATGATTACAATCGGCGGGATCCTCATTACAATGTAGGAGATCGTGTTTTCACAAAAATCTTCGCTGCTCGGGGAAAATTGAACCCACGCTACTCAGCCGAGCCAAAGATTATCGTTCAAATTAATCATCCCACATATACTGTAAGGCATGAACCAACTGGTCTTGAACATCGTCATCATGTCTCTGACTTACGACCGGTCACCTTAGCTTATGTCGACAATGATTCTATTTAAATTTTTTCCAACTACATCATCAAATACAACCAATTTTACTTGATAATACCTCAACCAACCGTTTATCAGTTCAATTCATCAATTGTTAAGTGTTGGCAGTTTTAAAACATATCGTTAATTTTTTCTCGTTAATTTTTTGCCTATCTCTCATTCATCACACTCGTATATCTTTCTTTTGTTTATTACATGCTTCGCATTCTTTAACGTCCTCTATTCATTTTTATGGTATTCGCCTCAACTGCTATTGTTCCGTGTTTTTCTTGCCTTTATCATCGCTTGTGCTGCGTGTTGTTCATGGCATTTAGTTTATTGTTTATCATTAGCATAAGTATTACTCTTCCATCTTTATCATTTGGTGGTCTACAATCTTGGTTCTGTGGAACGTGTACTGTGTGTCATCCTTGTCCGGCCTGTGAACCGCATTTGAACATTTCTCCCAACTGTGAATGTCAGGAAAATTTAAACAACTGTAACTGTATTACGAATCAGAACTTTAAAGACTATCATACCTCGTCGAATCTTCAACAAATGTTCAGTCAACATAACATTCATGCTGCTCAAATGAATAGTAACAATCTCAAACGTCATTTACTCGGGTGGGTCATTGGATTATCGTCTTGTACTATTTTTTTATTATTTCTTATCGCGATTCTTATTCTTTTTGCACCTACATTGTTACGCCGTTACACTACTTGGCATTCCAAGAGGAAGCTTACACGACGGGCCTGCTTTATAACAAAGTTTAATCTGGTCGAACGTTCTGCACTTCCATCAATCCAACCGTCTTACGACGATCTTTTAAAACAATTATCTGAACAAAAACAACAGCTCGAAAACCTTACACGCGAATTATCAGCTCTGAACAAGTCATTACTTACATCTTCCAAGATTTTCTAATATATGTTTTCATGTACTCATCTATGGCGTTCTAATGCTTCTTGGGGAGGGGGAGATGTAAGCGACTGCTCGCTTTCTTTTCGTTCCATTCGTTCTTACATAGTTATGCATCTTTGTATCTTTTCGTGTTCTTTTGGGAGGAGGATAATAAGATATGTATATGTGAGATGTCTGTTTGTTTTATCTTTTCTTATCCCTCCATTGTTTTTGTTCGCTCAAGGATGGAAGAAAGAATAATTGTGAACTTGTTCCTTTTTTGGTAAATAAAAGTTTACAGTTTCTGAGAGAGCTCCAGTTTTCTATCAAACGATTATTTTTAAAAAGTAATTCCTTATTTCCATCCTTACCTCTTATTCATTTAGGTAAGCCGTCATTTCTAACCTTAATCTCTGAACTCGACATCGAACTCCTTGTTTCTATATCCACTCTTATAAAAGTGTGTATAAATTCTTATAACTATGTCTAAGCTATTATATAATTATGTATTCAAAACTGTAATCAACTCCTCATAAAAATGTCGAGTTCGTTATAACTATATCTATTCCATTGCGTCTGTCTTTAATGACTTATAGCTTAGTCTAAGCCCTTATTTCTAAATGTTACTGTGAACACTATTGATCGCCACGTATATCTATATCAAAGCTCTTATAACACTGTCTAAATTCTGAACTGTATCTACAGTGGGCACGTGGACTTAGAATGAATATAAAAAAAGTTGTTAAAAGTTTTATATTTGACTATGAAGAGATTATATAATGCTCTTGTATTTGTGTTAAAACAGTAACTCAATACTTCAGCATTCGTGTTAGTTTAGCATTAGTATAATACAAACATTTATCTTTTCAATATTAGCTATTGGTAGATATTTGTATTCAGTTGAAGTCTGAAAACAGAACACAATTGTTTTGTTAAGGCGACATCGATCATCAAATCTCTTATACGAATTATCTGAACACTTTGTGCTTATGTAAGTCTTAAAACTTATATTTATTTGAAACACATATATGCATGTCGAATCATCTACAGTAAAACTTCTCTAATGTGAACACCATTGGGACCTTTGAAAAATGTTCACTATACAGAAGTGTTTATAATATAGAGGCGACATGCATTTTGCTGCGAAATGAAAAAACAGCCTAAATGTCTGTCGCTACACTAATCTTAAGTTAAGTAGGAGTATTTATTATCTTATCCATTTATTTTCATTTAAATGCCTATTGTTGAAAACGTTTTAGATAAAAGACTGGGTTTAATGGTGCTTAAAAAAGTCTTCTAATTTTGTTTGTTTTTTTGCTTTCGAATGAATATAAACATCAGTTAATTTTGATTCTAACTGACTAATTAATTGATGTAATTGTGGTTCTTGTATTGTCGCTGGTAAATGAAGTTTTCTTAGAATTTCCATTGCTTCCATTATTTTTGGTGGTGATTCTGTTGGTATTCGATCATCATCATCATCATCATCATCTTGTTTTTTTAATATCACATGCTACAAGATGTTCACAATTATCAAACCATTCATTATATGCAGGTGTATCATTATCAATACCAATGAAATCAACTGCGTTCATTGTTTGACCATCAATTGTTACATGTTGCAATAAGTCATCTAATTTTTCTAAATATTTAGATGGTTCATCATCTATAGGTTCTGTGCTATCTGCTGATGATGCTAATAGATCAATAGTTATAGCTGTTGTTATATCATCATGTTGTTTATCTTTAAAGCCAGCTGCACGAAATGTATTCCGTATTGTTGTATTTGTGACGGCTTGCATGCTGCAACAATCCAACCAATTACATCTAAAGCTGTAACTTTAATATCATTTGATGTTTGAGCTGTTGCAGAACGTGCTATTATATGTTTAACTAAATATTTACGATAATGTATTTTGAATACATGTATAATACCTTGATCTAATGGTTGGAGTTTTGATGTGGTATTTGGTGGAAAGTATTGTAATTTTATATTCGATAATTCGATATCAACAGGATGACATGGTGCATTATCAAGAAATAATATTATTTTTGTTTTTTGTTTTTCCATTAATATGTTTAAATTTGATAGCCATTCACTGAGCAATTTAACATTCATCCATGCTGTTTTATTTGCTCGCCAGTCTACTGGAAGTTTATTAACATTTAAATGTTTAAAACATCGTAGTTTTAAGCTTTTAGCTAAGACCCAGAAGAAAAAAAAAGAAATTCATTAGATATTTAAAATATTTAAAGAACAATACATACCAATTACAAATGGTTTTAATTTTTCATCACCGGTTGAATTAACGCAAAATAAAACAGAATAGCGTTCTTTTGATTTTTTACCACCTTTACATTCTTCTTTATTTAATGTTAGTGATTTATCAGGCATAAGTCTATAAAAAGGACCTTTTTCATTGCAATTAAATATATCTTTTGAATCATAACCATCAATAATTTTTGGTATTCGTTGAATCCAATCATCAACAGGGGTAATATTAACGGATACACTTTCGCCACTAATAGCACGGAACGAAATGTTGTGCTTTGTTCTAAATCTGTTTAACCAACCATTCGATCCTTTAAATGAACCCAACTTGTCACCTAGTAATGCATCTATTTCTCGCGCTTTTTCTTGTAGAATTGGTCCTGATATTGGTATATTTTTTGAACGTTGCTGCATCAACCATTCATATACATCTTCATCGAGTTTTTGTGCATTCACATTCATTACTTTTCTTTTAACATTTTGATTCTGATTTGTTTCATAATCATTTAAATATTCTGCTTTACGTTTTAATACATTTGATACAGAACCAAGGGAAATATTATATTTTTCAGCTAATTTACGTTGAGTCAAACCATTACCATAATTATTGTCTTTAATTAATTCAACTTTCTGTTGTAAAGGAAGATCGCGTCGTGACGACATTTTTGTTAGCACACAGATTAGTCTATTCTGATACACAATGCGTGATTAACTGTAGTGCATAAACGACAAACGATAAAAAATAGGTAGAGAGAGGAAGAAAAAGCGTACGTATGTTCACATTAGAGAGGCTATATTACCTGGAGGGACCCGAAAAAAGTGTTCATGTTCAGAATAGCGAGGTGTTCGTAATATAGAGATGCATTTCCAGCAAAAATCGCTTCGTGGGACCCGGGTAGCGTTCAGAGTGAGGGGATTTCACTATAGAGAGGTGTTCAGTAAGAGAAGTTTTACTGTATATTCAATGTTAACTTCATATATATTATTAAACTGTCAATATCTATTCAGATCCGCTTCAATTTATGTGCATCTCTTATATATGTGTCTATCCTCCGATGTCTTTTTGTGTGCTTGTGTATCTTGCGATTGTCTAAGTTAAATCCGAAATGAGATGTATCATTTTGTTCTAAACGAATAAGATCTCCAGCTAGATAAAATGACAAACAACTAATCATTTTATTATATTAAAGAGTCTGTGGTTTGAATAATCAACGATTTTAAATATTAGGAGCCGTGAAAACTGGAATAAACTGAGTGTAGTAATTCATGGAATAGGAGCATACAATAATGTTGGAGGCATAGACAGTATTTTTTACAAGGCAAATGTTAAAGTTCATTGTCATATTAGTGAAGGTCTTCTGTATTTTTTCTAGAAAGAGGTCGTCACAAAAACGTGTGAGCTCAAAAGTATAGGTATTCAATATTGAAACTGGATTACTAGTGACTGATAAATGCGTAAACGAATTAAATAATCGAGGCTGGACAATTTTCTGATGAGTCAGCATCTGTCGGCAGCATAAGTGTAGAGGAGAAAAGTATCATACGAAACCTTTTCACCTACCAAAAATAAAAAGAGTCTTTTTACGGAACCCCTTTGATTACTAAACCTTAATATGGTTTCGTGGACTGGTGCGATTTATAATAGTATACAGTGAAGTTCCACGAAACCTCAAAGGATTCGTGTGACACCATTTGTTTTTCAGTGTATATTAAAAAGAAAAGTCAGCAAGACCAAAATTTCCTACTCCCAAACTGCGGTTTCTATAAATTGAGAACTATTATTCTACGAATTTTGTTCATAAGTGCTATTCTATTTAGGCAACAAGTTGACATGCTCCAATGAAACTATCAGGACCTGACCTCTATTGTCGTTCCTTTTTTATTCTTTTTTTTAATAAAATAAACAGTTCGTCAGATACTGTACAACGTAGAGCTCACGTGCCTTTCGGATATCACACTTTGGGAGGTGCAGTATATTACAGTGGTGACAGCGGTGTTTGTGGAATTTCTTTCGTGAAAGGAGTGTACCGTTAAGTAAATTATCGATTATAAGTCTCCTGACTGCAAATACTCGATCGAAACAGCAAGTTAAAAACGAATTAACTTCGACTTTGGAGTCTAATAACACCTTATCATTATAACACAATTAGTTGAAGATTCGAATGATTCTCTTCATGTTAATCCGGGAGAAAAATGATCATTACAAAATGCAATTCTGTATACTGTTAATCGTTTTCTTGATAAATCAACAACAAGAAAAACTTGGAGCATTATGCTAGATCCTAATTATTCACGATTATCATCGTATGAACAACATAAACGCATTGATTATGCAACTTTCGAATGCACCACGTCATTCATCATTACCGTTTTCGAGTTTATTAGAAGATATTTCTGATGAAGAAAATGAAGAAAAAGAAGACGAAATATTTATTTCATCTCTTTCTAGACGTTATGATACAAATACATCAATTAATTCAATTACATCTGGATCAACATCTTATTCTTCGTACAGTTTATCACTGATTCAAACTTCACCAGATCAGGAACATCCTCCGTAATCGTGATGGTTGATATGTTCATTTAAAACTTGATAAATCATCACAAGTTTTATCAATAGGCACGGGGAAAGCATCGTTGGTAGATTTATATTTCGATCGGTTACCTGGTGATTTATTTGGCAAAGAATATTATCAACAACATCGTCAATATGAACATTGACTTTATTAAGATTTGTTTTTGTTGTTAAGTAGATTTTTCTTTTCTTTCTAGTCAAATTTATCTTGTGTTGTTGATCCTTTTTTCTCTCTGCAAGTTTTTCTTTTGTTTTTGACAAACTTTTTGAGGGGTTTGGGTGTCAGGACCTGACCTCTATTGTCTTTCTTTTTTGTTTTCTATTTGATATATGATACGTTATTGTTTCTGTTTTTAATAAAATAACAGTTAGTCAGATATTGTACAACGTAGAGTGCATGTTCCTTTCGGATATCACACTTTGAGAGGTGCACTATCTTACAGAAGCAACGTACGCCTTCTTCACGTATCTTTCGAAGTCAAATTTTCTTTTGAATGAAATTCATATAATTGTAGCGTTGAATAGTATACTCCATGCTGGAAAAAATTTCCATATATTTTGATTCAAATGCCGTATTTGAAATCAACTGATCAAATTGAAAAGTTGAATTGGAAACTTGTACACTTAGCAATAGTTTCTTCCTAATGGTGAATCACATTGATTAACGAGAAAAGAATGGAGAGAAGTGTGTCGAAGAAGATGTTGTTTGGACTGATATTCGATTCGAATACAGATGATCGATGCTAACACATAGCAGTGAGTCGATTTAAGTTGTTCTCTGGGTTTAGAAAAAAGAAAAATGAAATATAATTTCCTAGTCGCACATTTTGTTGCAAGATCTTAGATGGCACATTCTGAATAAAATGTTTCAAACCTATCATACAGAGTAGTTTTTACTTTTTTCTGTAAAAGCATGTTTTGATACTTTTTCAATTTATTCTCATTTTAATTATTCCTATCCCGAATAACTCATGCAAGTCAGATGTTGGGATCTGACCAGCTTTAAGTTGGTCCGATATTCGTCAGACCAATTTAGGGTAGTCCTCTCTCGATCATCGATCGAGATTAGTATTATCTCAAATAATCAATGCTCGAGAAATGGTTCAGAAAAAAATTATTATAAAAATTAATGTTTTCTGTGTTCATTCATATTGTTTATATACAACTGCGTGTGCGTACAAAAACCGGTGAATGACTAGATAGCCTATGTAAATACACTAATGATGTCGCTTTCTGTTTTACTCAAGATCTTGTGAGAACATAATAGTAAATGATATCTTTCCCATGATCTTGCTGGCAAGATGTTTCACTAGGATTGTTTGGAGTTTATAAAGTTTTTTTCTGAATAATTTCTTAGGTATTTATGAAAAAGAATGAAGTAAACAATGCTCGATTATAGACTTGAGGGTGTGATTTATTAATCTTGTTTAAAATTGAAGTGACAATTTTTTTTACACCAGTAAACTGTAATACGTTCAAGGTGTTCTTTGACTGTTCAATCTTCAAGAATATATTAAATTGTATCATAACCAGTGGGCAGTTCCAAAATAGATTTGGTAATCGCAATTTTGACGTTATTATATGTCGGCCTTGCAGTAAGAACGAAGCCACTATCATCCATGGTATTCACATAACATATTGGGCATACTGATGCTGAACTGAAAAATATCCAAAAATATATACCTCTTTATGATATTTCAAGTGGCCTACCTTTTTTGAAACCATTCATTACAAAATGCATGCGTGCATGACAGAAAAGTATGCGATAATTTTTCCTTACCGATACGCCAATCGTTGCTATTTTGAAGCATGAGTGATCTAAGCAATTTTATTAAGCAATATTTAAAAAATACTGTTGCTATGATTTTTATGCATCTCCTGTAGACAGTGACGATAAAATCTGTCTGGTTTTGGAATTGTGCAGTGTTCTTGATACATCCGAAGTGTATCCCTTTAATGTGGTTATCTGTTGTATTATTGATTTATGTACCGAAAGAAACTGATATAAATCCAAGCTGACTCCATTGTCTACACTTTGATCCAACTTAAGAATCTTGAGGTAAAACGTTAGAATAATGCGAGATTAGCCTACTCGTTGACATTGAATTTATCTAATAAAGTCGAAAAATCTTTGTGGCTAAGAAGGAACCTTTCTGGTATCTTCAGCAGCGTGGGAACCATGCCCAAGCGTTCATTGTTATTCTTCGCCACATACAATATTTCACGATCAATTGAGTTTTCTGTAGCAGTGTACTGCTTGCTGACTGTCCAACACCGCATAATAAATTTTGTTGGTTTGCTTCAGAAAGTAATAAAAAAAAAGTAAATGAAATGAAGATTTCTATATATGTGAACACAAAGTAGTAAAGTGCTGAAACTCCGATAAGGACGATGATAGATTTCTTAGATTTACAACTTAAATGTATAAGAACGAGTCTTTATGTAAACAATTGAAACAATAAGCCCTATGAAGACTGTAAAATATTTTTGATCGAAACTTTAACTGTCTCATTCGTTTCAACTAGTAACAAGCGTAGCAATCAAAATAATATCGTAAATAATCGTCACTAATATCAGCGCAACATTTGTTATTCCAACACAGGATCCTAATTAAAAGACGTGCAAATAAACCATCAGGTATTTGTTTTCTTCTTTTCCGTTCTTAATATTTCCGAAGTATTCTTTGTTAAAGTTTAATTAATTTACTATGGAATGCAGACATGATTGACATTTTAATTCAATCATCTTCTTCTCCTTGCTATAATTTTCAGTGCTAAGGTTTCAAATTGTCATAAAATGGTGCATAACGAGCTTTTTATGAGGTTAATATTTGCATTATCTAATGAGATCGATGCACTGCACATCAATTGAAATAACATACGTAATCTCACTACTTGGAACTGACATATGAAAAATACCCTAGTGTCAAACTAATTGTCATTATACTAATTAAGAAGCGATTTTGCTACTATGATTCTACCCATAGTATTCAATGACTTTTGATATGCATGAAACATTTACTTGAATGATCTACCAAGATAAGCTGTTGAAGAAATTTATGATTTAACCCGCTAACTATTATATAATACTCCGACATAAAAACAGAAACAAAATACTAGCGAAAGTAGAACTATAACGCGATACGCTTTTAGGCAATACGTTTCACTAAATAAACTGAATTTTCTTAGAATCGATCTTAAGCAATACAACATTACATTACTTATACGAATAAAAGTCACTGTATAAATCGGCTATGTTGCAATATAAAAGTAGGAAATGTGATAGAAAAATCGACAATAAGGTTTTCCTGTAGTTCTAATCGACATCATGAGAATTTTCAATGAAAACTACCATCATATGACAAAACGTCTTCTAGATAACATCCAACAGCTGAGACTTCTAAAGTTACTGACTGACTCAAAAGGTATACAGATATTTATATACCTACAAAATACTGAAAGTAAAACTGTGTTGTAAAAGAATAGAATAGGAAATAGCAAGATATATATGACATGCGCCACTCGAGTCTAAGACATGATGCCGCATCTTTTAGATGTCAGGGTATAGGTATAAATACAAGAATAATACCCACACGCGTCCCGTGACAAGTCATTGTGAATCAGTTGATACGTTTTATAGCTTTTCCCTTATGATTTGTTTTCATATTTCATTAGATTTTTCCTTTCTACTCTTTGCATACACGTGTTTTGGTATGCTCTCTCGGTGCTCTACGCTTCTGCTGCTTCTTCTAGTTCTTCTCTCTTGTCCGATCTAATTATAATTTCCAACCAAACGAGGTTATTGTTATTGAAATAGATCGAACTCATTTACAAACAATTAATAAAACTTACAAGTAATAGAATCAAATTAATGAACCTAAAAAAAACATCATTTTCGCAAAATAGATCACTACAGGACGACTATGATACCGCACAAATTTGCCTTTACTTGATAGTGAAACAGTACTCGATCACCGTGCCATTCATAATTCAATGTATTTGTTGTGTAACAAGTGAAAAAAACATATATTATAGATTTTAGACTTTGTGTGCATTTTAAGCTGTTCAATTAGGACCTTTATGTGCATTGTCAAAGTTGCTAACTTGACAATTGATTTCTACACGTTTTCGAACATGTGAAGATACTTGCACATACCTTTGCTTGTATTTTGTGAGAAGTAACCATGTATTCCCGCCTTTCTGGGAATCGAGACAGAAGTAGACATCTGCAACCGTAACCGTGACAATGACCAAATATCGTGATCATGCAGGACTGTAGTTAAAAGTTATGAATGCAAACGAAACTTTACGAAGAAAATCATATTTGCGGTTCTAACATCATGTATGCATGACGAACCAAAAAAAGGAGATAGCATTGAAGCGAAAATGAAATATGAATATTTTGAATATTGTTATGCAAAAACATGGAACAAAATCTGGGATGTTGATTGCCAATCCCCTTTATGCATGTTCTTCGTCTTCCTGTTCACCACCTTCGCCCTCTTCTGCAACAAAATAGAGAATATGGTTAAGATATAGGTAGAATACAACAATAAATATGCTAACCTTCAGCAGTAGCATCTTGATATTGCTGATATTCACTGACAAGATCGTTCATATTTGACTCAGCTTCAGTAAATTCCTGTGAAATTGAAAACAAAAAAGATGAAAACTAACAAATACTAAAATATAACGCACCATTTCGTCCATGCCTTCACCAGTGTACCAATGAAGAAATGCTTTACGACGAAACATAGCCGTAAATTGTTCCGAAATACGTTTGAATAATTCCTGAATTGCCGTGCTATTACCTAATATATGACAAAAAAAATAATATCTTAAAAAACTGAAACAATCTATTTCTGTTGAATCTTTACCGATAAATGTTGCCGACATTTTCAGTCCGCGTGGAGGAATATCACAAACAGCTGTTTTGATATTATTCGGAATCCATTCGACAAAATAAGATGAATTTTTATTTTGAACATTTAACATTTGTTCATCGACTTCTTTCATTGACATACGACCACGAAAAATGCAAGCAACTGTTAAATATCGTCCATGACGTGGATCGCATGCAGCCATCATGTTTTTAGCATCAAACATTTGTTGTGTCAGTTCAGGTACAGTCAATGCACGATATTGCTGAGAACCACGTGATGTTAATGGCGCAAAACCTGGCATAAAAAAATGAAGACGTGGAAATGGTACCATATTAACAGCCAATTTTCGAAGATCAGCATTAAGTTGACCTAAAATATTTTTTAAATTACAGAAAATAATATATTACTTTGAGATTTGAAAAAATTAATTTACCGGGAAATCGAAAACATGTCGTTACACCTGACATTGTAGATGAAACGAGGTGATTAAGATCACCATATGTAGGTGTGGTAAGTTTGAGCGTACGAAAGCAAATATCATACAAGGCTTCATTGTCAATACAATATGTTTCATCTGTATTTTCGACAAGCTGATGTATAGATAAAGTTGCATTGTAAGGTTCAACAACTGTATCAGATACTTTCG
The DNA here is from genome assembly GCA_900239745.1 of Rotaria magnacalcarata. Classification (NCBI taxonomy): domain Eukaryota; kingdom Metazoa; phylum Rotifera; class Eurotatoria; order Philodinida; family Philodinidae; genus Rotaria; species Rotaria magnacalcarata. The sequence goes on from OENM01000741.1 coordinate 11,857, forward strand.
GTGATGGTACAACACTGAATGTCATCATAATTCCTAGAAGGTAATGGGAAAGATGAAAGTTTCAGTGTCACTCTAATGAATAAACTTACGGTCTGGATATTCCTCTCGAATCTTTGCGATAAGCAATGTACCCATACCAGAACCAGTGCCACCGCCGAGCGAATGGGTTAATTGAAAACCTTGAAGACAATCGCACGTTTCAGCTTCTTTTCGTACGACATCCAATACTGAATCTACCAATTCGGCACCTTCCGTATAATGACCTTTGGCCCAATTGTTACCAGCACCCGATTGTCCTAAAAATAATATGATATTTATATGTCATTAAAACAAATGTATAGTATATTCTTCGATATACTTCTTTTATTGAATTTAAAATAAATATGAACATTTCTATTCATTTATATCGAATTAAATTATTGTTAATGATGTTCATAACCAATGATGGCTGTATAGGTCTTGATCGTAATTATAAACATTTCGCACAACTCAATTATAAAAACTCGAAAGTTCTAGATAAAAATATCATTATCATCTATGTTATTACGATCAAGACCTATAGAATAATCATTGGTTATGAACATCATTGACAAAAATGTCATAGGATAGAAATTAATAGAAATGTTCATGCTTGTTATAAATTCAGCAAAAATTGCTCATACACATTTGTTTTTGATTGAAAGTACTATTTCTATAAAAAATTAAAAAAATATTTAGTATATTTACCAAAGACAAAATTGTCCGGACGAAAGAGTTGACCAAATGGACCACTACGTACTGAATCCATTGTACCCGGTTCGAGATCAACAAGAACAGCACGTGGTACATATTTACCGCCTGAAACGAGAGAGCAAGAATAAAGTTGCGTTTTGTATTTTATCTTCTACTTACCAGCTGCTTCATTATAGTAAACATTAATACGTTCAAGTTGAAGATCCGAATCACCATGATACGCGCCCGTAGGATCAATACCGTGTTCATCCGAAATCACTTCCCAAAACTAGAAATGCACCAAAATTTCATTCATAACAAGATATTCGACTCGAAATATATTAGCTTACTTTAGAACCAATCTGGTTTCCACATTGACCAGCTTGCATATGAACAATTTCACGCATTCTGTTTTTTTCTAATTTTTATTGAAGATATAACAATCTAGTATTTCTGACAAAAATCTAGAATATACGGCAAAATAGCAATAGACATAGGGGAAATGAGTACGAAAAATCGACGTTGAAAGCTGTAAAATAAAGAAGAAAAACAGCATCGCTATGACTTTGTAATGTTGATTCCGTTCGACAGATGTTTTTATGGCAAATTCTATACTACGCAATCTGTGTCACAAATTTATACTGAATAAATTTTTCGTATAGAATTGTCAATTTAATTTTTTTCTAAGAGACTTTGTCGTATAGAAAACGACGTGCACTGTGGATTTTGTATGCTTTTCTAGTGATGTGAGTAGTAAATATGATAATAAAGAAGAGAAAAAAAGAAAATTTCTTGTGTGTGATGCATACGCGGCGGACTTATTTTTCTCTTCTATACACAACTACGCAGTATCGTATCGTATTCTCTTTCGTTCGCCACAGCATAAAGATAAATGTTTTACGTCGTAATCTTTTGGAGGAAGGAAAAGGTCATCGAGAGCATAATAATGACAACAGATTTTTTTTCTCTTATTTTGTGTCAGTCAGAACATTATTTTCGACCTATCGGTTAAATTGATCGGAAAAAAATTGTTGTATAGAATCTATCGTTAGAATTTATAAAAATTACTTATATGCATATTCTATAGGTCGAAAGATTGACCAACCAACTTGAAAATTTGTTTTTCTTGAGGATTTATCTTATAATGCAATAATTTTAAAGTGTTTGAATTTTGTGTCTGTGATTCATAAGTGCGGCGTTTTTATTGATTTTTTTACTATTTTAAGTAACCAGCATAAAAAATTAAAGGAATAATCAGATTAAAATCGATTTTTCTTTAGCGTAAGTGGCAAAATTTTAACCCTATTTTCTAAGATTAATATCGATTATAATCTGATTATTGCTATAAATGTTTCACATGGAAAAATCAATGAAATTTTATTTATTTGAAATTTTCTAGTAAATAGTCTAAGCAAGTTAAATTTACAAATCCTCCTCAAAACTATCAGTTCTGCTCGCCGTTCTATGATGAATGTATTTCTGACTTGTGGAAGACTCTTACTATCACTGCTGTTTTATAATCATTAGATAAAGAATTTAGGTTATTTCTGAATGCACTGTTCATTGTCATCACCAAACAGAATGGCGATCATCCTTTGACAAAGACTAATATCTACAAAAAAAGCTGATATTCCGATAGCCATGATTGCTTTGATTACAAGCAGGAAATACCCTCGTGGAATTTATCTATTCAATAAATCATTGAAGGAGCGGTTGTTATTTCCGTTCGTATTAGGTGACGAGACAACGAAATAAAGAGCCGTGTAGATAATAACTATCGCCAGTTATAGAAACACAGAAAAATTAAATAATATTTACTGACTCTTTTGATCTGATATGTTTGGGATTCGCTCTGGAATATACCCACCGTAGTGGTGCTTTTCATTCATCTTTAAAAAAACAAGAATATACTTTATACACCCTAGGCAATCAAAAATAAATATAAGCTTACGACTATTTTTGACTATCTTGGGCTTTTTACACGCTATGGGAATTCAGAAGTTAATTAAAAATGCGATTGTTTCTTCCAGTCAGCAACACAAATCACATTTTTTAATTCACTTTTTAATTCCCATGGGTTGTACAAAGTCTTACTTCAAATCTCTTTACTCCTTAAATTTTTTCTTCTGCCAAATATTAGTATAGATAATTTGATCGCTTAGAAATATGTTGACAATCACTTTAGATGGGTTTGGTCAATCGAACTCAAATTTTTTAGAATAATATGCTTGACTCTGATCATAATGCTGATGGTACAGTTAAATATGGCATGGTCTGTCTGACATAGATTCAAAATGTAGTTCTCGAATAGACTTTCATTTTAGCAGTAACTAATGGATTTATTTCGGATAAAAATTGCATTGAAAATGATCATACGATAACTTTCTACTATTGAGTTTAACTCACTCTTTCATGGTGTATTCTTGTTTCGTCGAATGCTTAATTGATTTTCTTGTTTCGTCGAAAAAAATGAAATTGTAATAATATGAGCTAAAATCAAAGGGATCATATTAATTGTTCTAATTGTCTTAAAATGTTCTTTTTCTAAATAAATTGATTGAAACGCTCAAGTTATTAAAGCAAAAGAAAATACATATATACATATAATGAGATGTTTAATCTTTCTGCTTATGCTATATTTAATTTAAATAAAGAATAATGCCAACTATTGTTGAAAGTAAGCGTAAAAGATCTATATTACTTCTCGGTAATTTCCGTTATACCCGAGATAAAATTATAAATACAACGATTTATTGGAAATGTGAAAATCGCTCTTGTCCTGGTCGTGCTATTCAGCGTGATTTGAATCCATCATTTATGAAGAAACCACATAATCATGAAGGTGATGAAATTAAATGCAAAGTCGAAGAATTTAGAATGAATTTAAAACGACGTATTGAAGATTCACCACAACCAGTTAAAAAGATTTATAGAGAACAAATAATATCATTATACACAACATCACCGCAAATTACACAATTTACACCAATGTTTTACGAGATGAAAACTTCATTGTATAATGCAAGAAATACAAGTTATCCACCTGCTCCACGTAATATTGATGATGTTATTATTGAAGGAATATGGAGTAAAACTTTAAATGGTGAATTATTCCTTTTACATAAATTAAAACATCCCATATTTGGGGCATTAGAATCCCTTAAACAATTATCAGAAAGTGATCATGGTCATTTAGCCTTTGATGGAACTTTTAAATCATGTCCAAATCAATTTTATCAATTGTACTCTGTTCATTGGGTAAACAATGAATTATCAATACCGAAATTGTACACTTTATTACTTGATAAAAAAAGGTCCAACATATGTATCAATTTTTAACTCTATATTAAATTTATGTCATATAAATGATATTTGTCTTAATCCAAAGTTTGTTACTATTGACTTTGAGCAAGCTGCTATTAATTCTATTAAATTAGTTTTTCCAAATGCTATAGTCAAAGGATGTAACTTCCACTTTAATAAGTGTATTTATACCAAGTTACAGGAGTTGTGGTTTCAATCTGCATTTATCGACAAGAAATCAAGTGACATGAATGAAATTAATGTTAGAAATCATTATAAAAAAACGTGTGCACTGGCATTCATGCCACCACAAGAGATTAGCAATTGTGAATTATAATAATGGATGAATATCAAGATATTGATAATATAGGTGAATTTTACGATTATGTAACAAACACATGGATAGATAATGATCCATTATTTGATTGTACATTATGGAATTATTTTGATTTTAAAGTTTAAGGACCAACAACAACTTGGAAGGTTGGCATCACAGACTGAACAATGATTTACATAATGTTGTACATCCACATTTTTATTTATTTACACGTTGAATTCAAAATGATCATGCTTGTAATTCAGCCGCATTATCACGCCATTTAAAAACTGGTGCATTGCCTCCACGGAAAAAATTATTTGCTAATCGAAATGCAAGATTACAAAATTTAGAAGAACGTTTCAAACAAAAAACATTAACATTAGATGAATATCTTACAAAAGTTTCGCAATTAATTGGAATGAAAAAATATTGATTTGTCTTTTTTTATATTTATATTCTCTTATTACGTAGTTTGTTATTTATGGGTATAATATTTCTATAAAATAAATTTTTTCGATAAAATTATTTTCACCTGATTGGGCACTACTTTCGATTTGTAGGGAAAGCATCTTATCAATTGATATATTCTATTTTCCACCAATTAATTAGGATTCATTTTTTCGCCGAAACGAGACCTAACCGTCTTTCATATATGAGATTAGTTGAAAATTCTATTGCGCCATCTTTAGTTTTTCTAAAACTATTATTTCAATGAGTAGAATCATAGGGATATGATCTGGAAAACCTTTCCCCTCTCCACACAAGCAATCTGTTTCACAATAGAAAGGCCACTCTTTAACTTGAATTTCACAAAAACAGGATTCTGTTATAGGATTACGATCATAAATTTTTTCATTACACTCTAAATTAAAATGTGTCGAGTTTTTGTGTCGTGAATTTTAGTGTCGTGGGATCCAGCAAGAGAATGTGTCGCAGTATAATGTGTCGTATTTTTATCCGTTCTTTACATATATTCGATATATATATGACGACTGTTCATTCACCATTCTGCTCCGCGCATATAACGATTTATAAGTGATCTGATTTATCACATAAAAATCACAAAATGCAATGTGCATTTTTACAGACTATTTCTCGATTTTATATTTCTTGTAAATATTTCGAGATAAATTTCATCACAGGGAAGGTCTACCTGAGAGTAGTCCGACCCAGATCGAACCAGCCACCACAGGCTGGATTTCAGGATCTGGATGGCTTCCAATTGTGCTTCATACATAAATAATAATGAATATTAATTAAATATTAATTAGCAAAATGAATAAAAAAATTACGAAAATGCTGTCGCCTAGACTAGAACCGTGATTTCGGAATGTGTCGGATGTGTCGTGGGAAAATGTGTCGTGCTCTTGCTGGAGAGAATGTGTCGCAACGAGCACCTGGTGTCGTGCCCGAATGTGTCGTGCTATGTGTCGCTAATCCCGACACATGCGACACATTTTAACTTAGAGTGTAGAGTAGTATATCGTAGTCGAAAAATACTTTGTTCAAATCAAGTGGTTATCAATTTTTCGGAACAGACTCTGATAATCCGTCATTCGTTACAATCACAAATCTTATATTTCTATTCAATTATTTTAGTTTCCTATGAAACTCATTGTTGACTACATTGAAAGCAAACATGTTATACATGAATCTTGATAAATATTAGCACTGTAGTGTTCAACTATTTTTCGAATTTTGGAACTAACGTGTCAGACCAATAGTTGTAGAGAAATCAAATGTATGTAGGATTTTCATAATTAAGAGCAATATGAACCGTCATAGAATTGTTGGATTCGCATATAGTACTTCTTTCTTCAAGAAACTTTCTAGTCGATCAATCGTTCATCAACTACATAAAAAAGCTATTAGCGCGATCCCTCTGGGATTAAAAGTGTGAAACACGATATAGCTGATGTAAGTAAACTCATGGAGGCAACTTAGATAGTATACAATTAGTTCATACTACAAGATATGCTAATGTGACTTTCAGCAAAAATGTTGTCGAAGTATATCAAGATCAAGATGGTTGCTTTGTATTATTGCATATGTATTTTTTGTGCAAACTCAAATAGTTTAAAGTTCGTGTAAACAATATGGCATAAGCTATAGAGGCTTCTTAGAAATTTATGATATAAGTAGTACATGAGTAGTCTATTGAAAAGAAATATAAACATTCAGAAACCATCACAGACCGTTATAGAGAAATTAATTAATTGAATAATTGGCTAATTAATTTCTCTGTAACGGTCTGGGGGGGGGGGGTCCAAATTTCTACCCTATATACTTCAACACTCCATTCAGATCGCGTTTCCCAAAAGCTACAGGTTTACTGAGAAATGGCTAGAATTCAATATCAAAATTGTAAGCCGTTGAAAGGAAAACGTATTTACCCAGTTTATATTCTTAGGTAGATGTGTTGCGTGACGCACATGTAAGTCTTTTATCCTTCGTAATTTTAAATTAGATGTAAATTCATTAGAATTTGCTTCTGAATTAGGATACAAGTAGTAAACCAAAAACCAGTATTATTATTTGTGATTTAACAACCGCCTCAAATAGATACAAAGTCAAAATTCATCTGATGAGATCCTGAGGAAGGTCAAATTCATTGATGGAAATCTCGACACGCCGACACTTTCAATATTAAGATATATTTTAGTTATTTTTATTAGATTATATCAATCTAACTAGTATTCAGATTAAAAACCTACCTGATGATGATTGTAAAAGCATTAACTGAAACAAGTTGTGTGGAGTTTGAAATCCCTAGTATTTAAATAAATGCGTATCTTGCTCTCACACACACACACACACACACACATCGCTACTTATACTGTGGGATCATAGTGCAATTAGTCTTAGAGATGGAAAACCTGCCAGGTATCTACTGGACAATACATCGAAACCTAGTTTCCAATCAAGTATATATTTATTTCTATCAAACAATACGATCGTCGTTCTTTTGCAATTCATCAAGCAATATCGACGATATATGGTTGCCATATATGAGAACCAACTTGTGTAGCGTCTAAGTGAGAAAATGTAAATGGTAACGAAACATAAATATAGAATATGCATCACCGAATTGTTGCGCAAAGCATTGGCTAAATACTGCGCTCCCAGCTCTTCAATTTGATTCCAATGAATATCGAGTGTCATGAGTTTCTATGTGCAAAATTGCAGATGATATTGAGAGTAATTAGTACGAAATTGTGTTTACTGTGTTGTTTTGTAAAACATTGGCGAGATGTTGTGCTCCTGGGTCTCCAATTTGATTCCAATGAAGATCAAGTGTGGTGAGTGTCTGTGTAAAAAAAGTCTAGAGGATGATGGGTAGAATAAATTAGTGAGTTCTATTAACCGTGTTATTTGAGAGAGCATTGGCGAAATATTGCGCCCCTTGTCCTTCGATTTGATTGTCCGTGAGATTGAGTGTAGTGAGTACCTGTGGGAAAATGTGTAGATAATGATGGGAGAGATCAAGAGAAAATGAGGTTCACTGAATTATTTGAGAGAGCATTGGCGAGATATTGTGACCCTTCATCTCCGATCCTATTAGAAGCGAGCGAGGTGCATTGTAATAAGTCCCTAAGTAGAACGTGGAGATAGCAATGAAAGAGAGAAAACAAAGATAATCTTCACTGTGTTGTTTCTTAAAGCAGTGGCTAGATATTGTGCCCTAGATGTCCGATTTCATTACTCCCAAGGTCGAGTGTATTGAGTGTCTGTGTGAAAAATTCCTAATGATATTAGAAGAGAAATATGCTTACCGTGTTTGTGTGTAAAACATTGGCGAGATGTTGTACTCCAGTAGTTCCAATTTGATTTGCGCAAAGATCAAGTGTGGTAAGTATCTATGTGAAAAATTGCAGATGATATTGAGAGTAATTAGTAGGAAATTGTATTCACTGTGTTGTTTTGTAAAACATTGGCGAGATGTTGTGCTCCTACAGCTCCGATTTGATTTCCAGCAAGATTTAATGTGGTGAGTGTCTATGCGATGAAGGAAACAGGGTTCATGAGAAATATGAATAGCGAATGTCTTCACCCTATTGCTTGAGAGAGCATTTGCGATATACTTTGCTCCTTGCTCTGTAATTTGATTTCTAGCAAGCTCGAGTGTGGTGAGCGCCTATAGGAAAAAGTTCAGATGATCATGAGACAGATAAGAAGAGACTGGTTTCACCCTATTGTTGGAAAGAGCATTAGCGAGATATTCTGCTCCTTTGTTTTTAATTTGAGTTCGGTCAAGATTGAGTGTGGTGAATGTCTGTGTGAAATATGTAGCCAGTAATGAGAAAGATATGAGGAATGAGTAGGATTTACCGAGTTGTATGAGAGAGCATTGGCGAGACGCTCTATTCCTAGATCTCGAATTGGATTTTCATGAAGATTGAGCTTGGTTAGTGTCTGTGAAAAATGTAGATAGTAATGAGAGAAAAGAAAAAAGAAAGAAAATTTGTGACTCACTAAATTATTTTTGAGAACGTTGACAAGATAATGTGTCCCGATAGGTCCGATTGTATTTGTAGCAAGATTGACTGTGGTAAGAGTCTATGTGAAAAATGAAGATGATAATGAGACAGATAAATCGACAATGTAGTTCACCGTATTGTTCTCTAGAATACTAGCGAGATGTCGTATCCCAGAATTTATCATTTGATTTGTAGACAGATCAAGTGTGGTGAGTGTCTATATCAAAAAATTCCAGATGATATTGAGAGTAATTAGTAGAGAATTGTGTTCACTGTATTGTTCTTTAAAGCATTGGTAAGATGTTGTGCCCCAGCAGGCCCGATTAAATTTCTAGCGACGTCGAGTGTAATGAATTTCTATGTGAAAAATTCAAACTGTAATGGAATAGGTTATAAGAGAAAAACAATGTTCTAGGTAAGTTATTTTCATATGCTACAATAAAATATCATCAAAAATTATCGTTCAACTATGAAAGCGAGCTAATCAATTTGTGTCTTTTATTGTCTCTTCTGGATAGAAATGAAAGAGCACTGCTCATGATAGTTGACTAAATTTGAATAAATTCTGTTTTTGGTGTCACTTTGCCCATGGAAAAAAAAATTCAAAAAAAGAACGGATAAGAACGCGTTGTCCAGATAAAAGACTGCGTTGTGAAGACGCTTTTTTCCACCTTTTGAGATGCGTTTGTGTAATGAAAAACGCGTTCTTTTGAATAAAAGGAACGCGTTCTGATCGTTCCATAAGAACACGTTTTTCGCGGTAAAAACGCGTTCTTATTTGCAAGAAAAAAAATCATTTATTTATTGTAATTTCAATTCTATAATGCTCTCGAACGTGTTCCTTTGCTATTTGTATAAGTTCTCAGACTGCTGGTTGCTCTATTCGAATACTTGTGTTCGCACAGAACGCGTTCCACTTCGTTTTGATTTTACTACCGTAGAGTGGATTCGATCAGATAAACTTGTAGTTTCGAAGCAGTGATTATCCGAATGAACTACACTTACGTATGTTTGAAGTGCTGAGTTTTCTATTTGTATTAAACAAAATTTATTCTGACTTAACGAAATTTAAACTTAAGACTGATCCATTTAAGTTTACAAAAAATT
>OENM01000741.1:21877-41057 GCA_900239745.1 Rotaria magnacalcarata
AAAAAGGAAAATCATTTATTACGAAACTCTAGATAGATGATCACTTTACTTAGCAAGACACTACCTTTCAGTGCATTGCAACAGAAAGAAATTTTTTCATGTTGACACATATTTCTTAATTGGCATAGCACTTTCTTTACATGTATTTCGATATATTTCAAATAATGAATTCCATTAAGTTAAAATGAGTATTTTTCATTACATAAAAAACGCGTTCTGAAAGTTGCCGAAGAAGTTCTTCAGTATACGTTTTCAAGCGTTTTTGGAGAAACGGGTTTTCTAACTATAAGAACGAATTACTCGCGAACAAGTTCAAACGCATATAAGTTGAAAGCGTTCGTACGATAAAAGACGCTTCCACTATTAACGCGTTTAATATAATAAAAACGCGTTGCTTACCAACAAGTATGCGTTCGAACGCGTTCACAATTTTGCGAAACGCGTCTGAACGCGTTAATTTGTTCTTAGAACGCGTTTTTAGTCGATAAAATACGTTCAATTTTTTCGAAAACGCGTTCTTTCACGTTCATTATGAGGAATATGTTTTCATGGGTGATATTGTGAAAGAAGAGTTTGCTGTGTCATGAATTTTTTTAGTAGACGAATTCTATGCTATATAGTGAAACCTGACGATGTGCATATTCCTCTTTAATGAACAGTTTGTGTATCTGAACCCTCTCGAAAATAATCGAGTGATTTTTGTAGAAAAAGAATCTCACCTACTTAAATTCTCTACTATCTTTGATAATGAAGAGCTCTATTGATCTCTACCTGCGTTTAGACTTTTTTCATACAAGCACATCGGTTTCGTTTGATGAATCATATCAATTTATTAAAATTATTTAGGCGATGATGAAAATAAATAAATAAATAAAGGAAATAATCAAGGAACACCCCGACTCAGCACATTGATGGGTCGATGTACGAATGGTCCAAGAGCAGCAACAAATAGCTTAGAGCCCTACTAGGGAGTTCTGAATCCTAAAATTTCTCGTTTGTTACGCCTCACGGAAAAATATGAATCAAAATAATAGTAAAACATACAAATAACCCTCATTTTCGTCAATCGTTATTTCAAAGCATGCCATATATTTAACATTTTTATTTGTATAAAATATCTTTACATTAAAATAGATAATACTGAAAAGAGACAGACAGAAAACTAGGCTTCTACCTGAACGAAGCACACATAAAAAAGATGACCGACTTCAAGAGTCTGAAACATGTCAGAGTGCGATTCTATACGACACCTTTTTTTAAAATTTTTTACTTTCATAGAGAACTATATAATGATTTTCAGTCGCATTCAGCTCTATCAATTGAGCTTAGTACTTCAAAGGTAATTAATCTGAATGAACTATTGCAATGTAATGCAACTCCAGTGTTGGCTATTATTTCCACATTTTTATAACTCTTAAATCGGATCGAGTTTTTGAAAAATCGATCTCAGGCATCCACTTATCTTTTATTGTCAAGATTTGGGAAACTTTTTCTCATTTCAAAATGATGCTTGAATTCGAGCAACATCTGAATCATTTGAAGTATATATAATGTTCTACAAGAAAATGATTTATCACCTCAAAGATTGAGAAGAAATAGGTTGGACAGTGTGCCTCGTACATTCAGTCGCATTTCAATTGGTTAGACAAGTTCAATTTTTCGGAATAGGAGATTCGAAATAAGGACATGAAAACCAGTTTTCCAGCCGAACTCTATCATGATTTTTTCTTTGCCAAACACGTCAGTCTGTGGTCTTCCGAACAATTTCTGGTGAAAGTGATATGGTGAACACAACTATTGTTGATGAGTGGGAGTAACGGCAACGTGATCTTATTGTTGAAACCAACGAAAATGATGATGAAGTTTGGTTGCTTCTGAAACCATTGCTGGACTTAATCTAGAGGCCTGCAAATGAATGCCGAAATTTTATTGCAACTCTGACTCAGTATTTTATTTTCGCGTTTGAGATCAAAAAAAAATGGATGGTCCATCAATAATAAAACCTTTGCTATATAGACGATATTTTCTTTGTTTTCTATCATCAAGGAGTGACTCTTTTTTTCATAAGATTCCTTACTCGATTCTTTTTAAAATCATATTTGAGGCTTAATCATAAAAAGTTACACTAAATAATCCATTCAAGAGAGTAGTGTCACATATCCAATATTTAGGAGAAGTGCTCACTTCTCCAAAATCTTGGATATGTGACACTGCTGTGACGTTTAAACACAAAGTCCATCACACGATTTTTGTAGAGAATTGAATCAAATATCTTTTGAAAAGAGAATCACGCCTTGATTACAGAAAATAAAGAAAATATCATCTACGTTTTTCATGATGCAAGTTTCTTACTGGATTCATTCAAATACAAGAAGATTAATAATATAAAAACCAAATTGGATGAATATTTTCTTGGCAAAAGATCAAACTGTTAATTCTTCCGTCAAATCGATTTTTTTACGTACCTCATCTACAATGTTGTCAACCATTGTATTTAGAGGTCGTTGAGTCAGACGACAAATGCTGTCTCTCCATGATACCTCACATCTGACGCATCCTTGATAGCGAGTACTGTCGATGGGTGTTGTATGAAGCCAGATCGCTCTCCCACGTGGAACATAGGCACAGGTCACAAACCAGTGTTTGTCGTTGAGCCAGAAAGGTGCTCGAAACGATGCAATGAATGACTCAAGACTAACAAAACTATTGTTTCGTAAGTCGGTAAAAGCGAATAAGAATTCGAATTTTTCTAATTTGAGTAGTTTAGTGCAAATGAGTTGTTCCCAATAAGAAGCGTTAAACATGGAGTCGAACCTTTCTCTATGAGAAATGAGTTTAAGATGATGAAGTGAAGGTATTGATGAAATTAGTAATTCAAAGTGCTGCGGAGCAAGTGAACAGTTTGTAATAGTTAGAGATTTCAATGAAGCGAGAACAATGGATGCAGATAGTGTCAAACACGTCTGATTGTCACCTATGATGCAGTCTTGAATAACTAGTGTTCGTAAATTCGGCAGATGACGAAGAATGAGAAGATACTCGCTGTAAATACAGTCAGAAAACTCCAAATGTTCTAGTTTGTATTGATTTGGCCACGATATATGTTTCACCATAAAATTCATATTACTGATACATAGCTTCCGAAGATTCCACCGAAGACTTGCTGATGAGATAAGATCCCATGTTCTGCTATGCTCTTGGTCACTTGATTTGATTGAAAGTGAAGTCAACGAGCTAGTGTTTAAATTCTCTAAAAAATATTCCAAATTGGTATCTTCGATTCCATGGATAGTTAATGACTGGAGTCGAGTAAATCGAGCAATATCGAATAATGAATAAAATAATCGGATATTATCGTTTTCTTCACAACTATTGTCTATAGTAATTGAAATCACACTATCTGGCTGGATGAAACGAGAAACAGATCTCATTATCTTGACTGATTCTGAATTAAGAATCAGTGTCAACCGATCGTAGGTGTTGACAAGAGCATAGAGCGTTTTGCAGACATGACGAACACAAGTAAGAAGCGTTTGGATATCGCAATAGTCCAATATACGATGAACTAATTCAGGAGGTAGGGTAATCAGAGACGTATTCTTCACTGAAACATCTATTGTAGTCGTTGGTCTCAGTTGTGTCATGTTCTACCATAAAAAGTAAGCGAGTTTCAATCGTAGTTTGCTTATTTCGTTGTATGAACGTGATAATTTCACTAAAATATCACAGCATTGATGTTGGTGGGTGGGTCAATTAAGATATTCATTTCACTCAGACATCAACACTGAAGTAGGGCTTTAAATCCTCAATGATAGAGCTGTGTTCAAAAAATAACTTTCACATGTTGTCACACAAATATTTCTTCAATAAATAACCTTTTTTAAATGTTACCTGTAGGATTTAATAGCTTATGATAAGTCCTATCGAGCATAATAATTTTTATTTTTACCTGGTTATTTTTTTGACAAATAGTTTATAGTATGAATCTCAATAGCTTTTAATTTTTCATCTAAAATTGTTCAGAATTTATTAGTATTTTGGAGTTCATTCGTCCAATTACAAATAGTATTTTTAACAAAAAATTCAAACGAAAGCATCTGTCTAAAAATTGTATGCATAAATCATACTCATTAAGTTGATGACTTATTGCTAACGTAGATACTCATTTATAATACGTTCTCGATGCATTTTCTTTTACTTGATTCATTTAAAATGGACGCAATCAAACTTATATATGATGGGTGCGTAGTATGCCTCCTGAAGATTTAACTTTAGAAAGATGAATTAAAAAATTCTTTCTGATCATCAAAAACGTGTATAAAATAATATTAATTTTCCATAAATGCTTTTTTTTAGATACAATCATATCAATTAGAATACATCAAACTTTATTGTCTTACTTTACCTACTTTCTTGTTAAACTGTGTAGTGGAGAAATGCTTGTGATACTTGCCGACTAATTGATATTAAATATTTTACACTGCGCAAAAATCTGAAATAGACATAAGGCAGGAAACGTAAGAGCGTGTGTAAAACATTTACATACAAGTTTGGCNCCGATTCTCCATATCGATTAATCTAATCGAAATTCATATATGCGATTAGCAGGAATAAGAGAACGCATCAGAGGGAGTTATTTTTGCAAAGAATATGACAGTTGATTGAATAGGCTACGTTAGGCATGCACCCAAACTCAATAAGGGAATTTGAATATTTCGAATTTATCTTACTGATTACGAACTATATTAAAGAATTGTCGCGCCAGTCGTATGGAAGGAAGTCTGCCCTTGACAACTAAATGGAGAAGGATCAAATGCTCTGTTTGTTGAAATAAGAAATTCAAAGGAAATTGAACCATCCGCCAAACTCAAACCCAAACCCAATGAGTTTGGGTTTGGGTTTTTTGATTGACTCTAGCAAATAGAGTAACAACGCTACCAAAATCTCTCTTTTGGTATTTTGTAGTGTCAGTTTTCTAGTATAATTTTTTATCGACGGAAAAATCTTGTGTCTTGTCATTCAGTAGATAAAGAGATTTTTCTTCACTTAGGTAAAAACAACCCAAACGGTTTGGGTGCCTGCCTAGGCTACGTAGTTCATTGATGTTGTCACTAGTTGTGTGAAAATGTGTCTCTTTTGTTGACTACATGTAAAAAAATCAAATTAGAGAACTATAGAAGAAAGGCAAATATAATTTTGTTTTTAGAAGAAACCATAGAAATAAAGTCATCATACAAGGATTTTTATCTATTTTGAAATGAATGTTAGGTTTTTGTTAATTGACGGTTTTTCTTCGAGTGTAGCTACCGAGAACTTCAATGAAAGTCAAACACAGCACTGACTAATTGAGTTTTTTTAATTTCCTTATCGATAAAATAATACTCGGTATACATGAGCAAGGACCGTCGATTTGGATTGAGCTGAGAGTTTTAATCAAAGACAATATAAGTTTTCAAATGTGTTTTATATTAATTTATGATGATAATTCAAAGTTTTCTGTGAGTGTAAAATGAGCGAATCCGGATCCAGATGTGATTACGACAGAAAACGTTCACCAGCGTTCATATCTCAAAACTGATTATTTTTTATTTTCGTACATAAATGCTTTTCTAACTCGAATAGTTTGTCTGCATTTTATAATCACAAGTATATGTTGTGTTTAAATTCAAAACAAAGTTCATAACATTCATAGGAACAGCGGTGTTTGGGGAACTCTAAAAATTGCAGGTTGTGAAGGATACAACTGAAATAGTAGGCTTTTATAAAAATTGCTAGCAGTATAGTTTCTAAAAATGCGTAAAACAATATTTCATAATTTCGGTTATTTTGTTTTTAAATTATCGATATCATTGCAAAGATTCTCAGCTAAAATAATAGAATAGCATACAACAATATAAATAAATTGTGTTTTTTTTCTTCTTCGATCAATCGCGCTTTCAAGAATCTCTATTAGGATTCCTCGGATAAAATGCAATAGGAACATGATAGTTCAGGGTACGCTTTCGATGCTTACTGCGTGGTGACTTTAAAATATAAATTGAGGGTATGACTGATGTCGGCATTGGTCAACATTATTTTCACACTCATACTCATAATGGTCCGTCATTTGATAGGCGCTCCGTTAATCATACTCATTGAATCGTTCGCTATCGATACGATGACGCCATTTTACGATATGTAGCATTTGCTTTATTTTCAGAAAAAAATTACATGTTAAACCGTTCTCATAAATGTTAATAGCTTATATTTAATCAAAAGCGTTAATTAGTAAATGACTTAAAAACGAGATTTGAAGTTGACTTTCAAATCTTCGTCAAGTCGAATGGTGGTCATTATTAACCCAGTACGCTTCAGCTTTGATATTGGCAAACATGATGCAACTGTGAAAACGAAAAAAGATCGCCATGGGTATAAAAAGAGGCGCCAAATAATCCCACGCTCCATAATAGACACATTTTTGAATTTCATTCGTTTTATATCCTTTAGCACTGAATGTATCGAATAGCCATATCGCAAAACTTAATATAATCCACATGTCATTAATTCCACCAGTTAGCTTTCCTTTGTATTGACGAGCCTTCCAAATGACTACTAGTTGAAGTGTCGTTTGAATAGTTGGTATAACTGAAGCAGTCAACGTCAACCGTCGTATATATTGAGTCAATTTATCCTTTGGTTCCGATAGGACTGAACCAACAAATGTTAAACCGCAATAAATGTCCAATAAAATATAAGCGATGAGTAAAAACAAAAAGTCAATTTTGAATTTAATATTCACTGTTTCAACGGCTTCAACGGTTTGATTTTGTTCTAGATTATTTTCTTTTTTGCACAAGTTCTGTAATGAAAAGATCGAATGTACAGAAATAATGAGTGCAAGTATGACTTCGCAGATTTCACTAATCAGCGTTATCAGATTACTGTTGTTATTACTGATTGTAGTAACCCGATGACCACTATCATCTATATTGAACTCCTGAAACAAAACGATAACTATTGAGAGACTAATTAGTAAAATTCCGAGAGCAGGAAGAAAAATTTTGGTAACCGCAAGTAAAATCATTTCACGTAATCTGTCACGCTTTTCTTTCGTGAAACAACAGAAAACAAATGACGACAACATCTGCAAGCACTGATAGATACATTGCAATATTATCGTTAAGTATTTGTAGATCCAATTCAATGTTGTCTTACAAATACAGTTCAAGCAAGATATTATCGACTTTAAATAGCTAAAAAGTCTAAGGAAACAATTATCATTCTCGTCTTGAAAACATTCCGACATTATTAACAGTTCAATGAAGCAAGCAAATCGAAATTCCAAACCCAATGGATATAAATATGGTGTGATTTTGTCAAATGCTTTCACACTCTGACTCGCGCTTGAAATACATGAGTCAGGTTTGTTTTTGTGATGATAAACTTCTTGGAGGAGTATTTGTAGCCACTGAATTAAACAATATACTGCTAAATACTTTTGAAAACCTTTCGACGCCGGATGCTTCAATTTGACCGAATGCTTATGGTTAGGAGGATAGAGGATGTACATTACTATGCATAACTGACATAAACTTTTCAACAAATTTTCCGTCATTGATACAGCGATATTGGCCACACAGGACGAATCCGATGTATGATTGTGGTTTATAATGTAAATGAGCTGATCGCCACATCTTGTCATAATAAATAACGAATCACCAACTCCAAGAATAAAAAGAAATGTAATTCCGATGGTTAAATGTGCCGAATCTGAAAAAAGGCAGCATACAGAAAGATTTTGTTTCAAAAATAGAAACCTTCAAAAACGGTATCGTTACAACCAAAGACATGTTCAAAATTATCATTAGCTAGTCAGGAATCTTTTTCAAAGATATCGGTAGACTTTCTACAAAACCTAACAATGTTTCGAATTCGCTGCAAAATCGGAACCATCGATAGTTTCGTATGATGTAAGAAACGTTTTTTTTTCGTTCACGAGGCCCTTTATTAGGGATACGGCAGTTCAGTTATAGTTCCGATCAAAATAACTATTCGAGTAGATCAGACCAGATCCTGAGACAAGGAGGAAAAGGCGGATTGGGGATTTTGTGATTTTTAGGATTTTCAAAATCCCCAAATCCAAACCGTGAATGATGAAGTTTCCATCTGAATTTTTTCCATATATAGGACTCATGATCCTTAGAATATTCTAAAATTTTCAGCACAAACGGATGGTTCCTTCTCAAGATAATGAATGCGCCATAAGTACTCATTTCACGGTGTGGTCAGAAAATCCAGTTTTTATGAAAATTCAATATTTTAAGAAGAAAACATTTGTTCGAGTTGAAACTTTTAAGATCTTCTTTAGACCATGAAACTTATGTATGGGAAGAATTCCACGTCGAAACTACGTCATTAACAGAAGGAAAATGCTATTCAATTTTGGCATTTTTCAGATGTAAAATCCTAAAAAATCTGCCGTTTCCCCCTTGCTCCTATATCTGTTTTTATTGAAATACGACGCCAAATCAGCAGTGGACAAAAGTACCAACCGATCGGGACACTGTTCCACTTTAAACAGAAATGGATCTCCCACAAAAACTTCTGGACAGCAAGACGAAATGGAAAAAAAAGAATTTATGTATAGCTATACATATATATAGATATGTGTGTGTATGTCGAAGTTGGCTCTAAAATTTAGTTGATTCTAAAATTGTAAAGTCAACTAAGATAGAGTTAATTGACTTTAGAACTTATAGTGATAAAATTGTTACTAATATGATAAATAACATTTATTCAATAGATTATATTGTGATAAAGAAATGAGTATTGAGGGGAAAAGCTCGTTAGTGCAGCTCCTTTGGGGCTAAAATGTGGAAATCACATATGAATTTTCACCTAATTCTGCTATTAAATAATACCTAAAGTGTGAAATGTGTTGCAAGACAATCGATCGGTAGAAAAAATATCTTATTTAGTTTTTGCACGCTTGCTTATGCCTGTAATTGGGAGGAGAAGTCGCAAAACCCTTACCTTTAAACTTACACATCATTTTCTTCAAAAATATATGCGAGTTCCAGAAAATATAACTAATAGTAAATAAAGAAAACATAGGATCCATTATTAATAGATACGAAAAATGATCTGGCAAATCATACATCTTGAATTTTTATCGCTATTACATTTTTCACAACATTTTCAATTATTCTTCTTACTGCAGCCCTGTTTTCTATTACAGAGTGTGAGTGTTCTACTATTTTCAGATTTACTCACACTCGCATCCACACCCTCAAGTGCTTCGCTTGTCGTTCAATATCTAACTAAAGTGAATAAGCATCTAGCTTTGAATAGACAGCCGCCTTCATTATTGAATATAATCATAGTTTGATAGCTAGTAAATAATGCTTTGTTAAATACAGATAGAAAATTTTCCGTCGGTTAAACACTATTCATTATCGATTCGCGCATAACAACTTTATCACTATAAATTTTAAACTCAACTAACTATATCCTAGTTGACTCTTCAATTTTAGAACTCTTCAACTAGCTCCATCGTCGTTGATTTTAAAGTTAACTGAGTTGTAGATTCTACTCTGACATACATATGTATCAGCTGCTTTTGTTCAACGACGGCAATGTTTGATTCTAGCAGAAATAGTTAAAATAGATAGAGCAACCATTTCTCCTTAAAATTCTACCATTTCTGCTGGAATACAACCGTTTCTGCTAGAAATTTGTTTTACGTTAGAAGTGATAACGAAATGATCGATGTTTCTCTGTTTTTGGTGAAGTTCTGCTTAGAAAGGAATCTGTTTCCGATGAAGTGTTTCTTCTTGACTTTTTGTCGGTAAACGGTTTCTGCTGTAAATGGAACTGTTTCTCGATTTTTGAGATGTTGTTCAGCCCGCAAGTTTATCCTTAGCATTTTATTTTCCTTGTTCTATTCTGTTGGATTTTCATGTGGCGTCCTATGGCAGTTGATGGATGATTTACTCGTATAGAAAACTCAACCACTTGATCAACTACGTCGCATTTCTCTTACTTCCCTTTTTTACTCTTTTTGTGGAACTCAAATATATCGTCGAAGAAAATTGTGAGTGTAAGTTTAAAAGCGAGATTTTTGCGGTTCCTCTCCCATCACTGTAAAAAAAGGATTTACGAAAGTGCAATGTGACACATACCCTTTTTTCCGTTTTTGAAATATCTGACAAACCCCTTTTCCAAATCATAAACCTAAAAACTGTTTATTATCTTCGTCATATACGGAAAAAAGGGTTTATGATACGTTGCACTTTCATAAACCCTCTTTTTGTTAAATACCCTATCAAAAACGTTTTGTCCGTTTATTATCCTGTAGATTTTTTTTACAGTGATCCCCATTACAGACATAAGCAAATAGATGCGTAATGATCTAATTATAGATTTTGGAAATTAATGTCGATTTTTCGTTTGAGTTATTTTAAATTATTTTAGTAAGCCTAAGGGATATATGTGAGTTCCATATTTTAGCCCCAAAGAGGCTGCACTAACAAGCTTTTTCTTTTTATACCACTTCTCCTTGTTTTACACTTAATGTGTGTCTCCAGTCAACTTTCACTTCATATCTCCTGTATGTTCTATGTCTGCTATGTTGATATTTCATTGAATTTTCGCGGAAACTTTGAAAAAATATACAATTTAAGGTTTGGTATGGTACCTTCTCCTATTACAGGGTTTTGATCGTCAGAAAATATATTCGCTAATATACCAACCAGTATTAACACGTAGGTGATCATTAGTAGAATATCAGCAACTAGACCGTTCTCGTCAAAAGCCGTTGAACTCGAGCCAAATAATGCCAATCCCATGAAAATTATTGATAATATAGGTAGAAGGATCAAGAAAAAAAAACCATAAGCAGCATCTGAGTTTTTCTCGATACTCCTCGTCAGTTTGACGATTATTATCATTAGAATGATTAAGAAATTCGCTTTTGAATCGATCAGAATCAGCCATTTATTTTCTAAAGAATATATATGATATAATTTTAATTGTAAAATCTTTCAGATGTAAAAACTGCAGAGCAAAGCCATCTGATTTGTTCTCAGATTTGTTTTGATCGAAAATTAGAAGATATTTTTTCTGACGCGGCAAATGCAACAAACAGGATGAAGGAATAATTCACAATAATATTCTCAGACTAATGTATTTCTGAATGTATGTTACCTATGTAGTTAAAAATTCGACAAGATAAGAAAAACATCTTGGCGAGACGCTCAGATGTTTCAAAACATTGATAAAAGCATCCGCTGTATCGACAATGTCGCCGAAAGTGTTCTTTTTGATAATAAGTGAAAATCTTGACTGTCTTCGCAAGTGAAAAAACCACTGCTTGAATCACAAGCTGCATCAGACGCAAGAAATATTTTGATGGAGACACGTCTTGAGACAGGATAGCATCTTGAACGTGATCGCAATTAAAAATTCCAAAACATTGGTAATATTTAATATTGAAAATAACATAGTTGTATAGGAAATATTAAAATGGCTTTTTTTCAAAACAAAATAAATTGAAAGTCTATTTTTAGTGAATATTTTTTAAAACAAATTTATACATATACAAGATGAATTGATTCAAATGCTTAAAATAGATTTTATAGATACAAGCACTTAGTAAAAATAATCGAATAGACAATAGATGAAAAGTAAAAAGTAATACATGAATACTTATTCAATTGATTGATTGACTTATGTTGGGATATTCCTGACAAGAAAATTTAATGCGGAAAAAAACAAATTATAACAAAATAATGTGTGCGCTTCATTTATTAACAAAACTACGAACTTTTATCTTTATGAAAATGATATAAAATAGAAACATAAGAAAAATACATACGAAAACGGGATCGAAATTTTTTATTCAATTAGGAATACATCAATTACGAATAGGAAAAGTGTTTTACTTAACATTGGTATTTGAATCCACTGTAGTATTCTTACTGTTTATCAAATGCAGATTTTCTTTTCCGTTGAATGTCAATCATGTCCTCTGTAACTTCCAATGGTTGCTCACTGATAACTTTAGTTCTATTATTAACACCATCAATCAATATCGCATTCGAAAAGATTTTTTAGTAAAATTTCTTAACCTTTTTCGGATATATATATATGAGTCAGTTGCAACTTTATTGTACGATTGATGAAAAAAAATGAAAGTGACTATAGAGAAAATCTGAGTAGTACATATTGTTCTCCGTCATTTTCTGAGTAGCCTGTAAAAAGTTCCCAACTACCCGATGCAAACTCGCCGAGATATTCAAGCCCAAAAGTCCAAATTTTGGTGTGTAAAATTTAGTGTAAAAGAATACTTTGAAATTAAAGCAAAGACATAAATATTGTATATGAATCGAGAACTATCAGTGCGTTCTATATATCCTGAATAAATCTCGAGAACCTACGTAAAAAAAACCTCGATGCAACACAAGGCGATTTTTCGTGCTAGAGCACAAAACTATCGATTTTTTAGTTTATTTGCCCGTAAATCTTGCTCAGCGTGGTCTCACGAGTCGTGCGATATATAATAAGACTACATTGGGCCAAAAGTCGTTCGAAAATTAGTGAAAGAAATCTGGAGCTACATTTTGACGTATAATGTAAATTTCTTCTAAAGTTTAAAAGCTGTATTGCTGAAACTTTGTGTGGTTGAAGAACTTTTTGTATACTATATAGAGTGAAAGTTTGAGCGAAATCGGACAAGTACTTCAGGAGTTATTAACTAAACAATTTTTGAAATCTGGAGCTACAAAGTGAGTGAAAAAAAGCTTTTTTCATTTTTTTCACTTAAAAAAAAAAGATTCTTTTCAAAAACGTTTGGCTGTTCCAGACTGCTTTTTAATGCTCTGTCTTTCAGCAAGATCACTTTTTCAAAAATCAGTTTCCTTAATTTGAGAGAAAGAGTTTTCATCTGGAGCTACATTTGTGTGTAAAAGTATTACCATATCAAACGATCACAAAGAGAAAATAAAATAAATAAATGAGTCNTTTTTTTTTACTTTCGATGTGAATATCTCGACAGATTGACAAGCTAGAGACTTTACATTTCTATGGTAGTATAGGCATGAATTAAGCAACAAAACAAAAAAAAATTGAAAATCAGTTCTCTAGAACCGGAGTTGTGATCAAAACACTTGAATATTCCAATCGTGCAATAAAGTTGTAACTGACTCATATATTGGAATTATAGGATGACTACAAAGTCTGATTGAGAGTTTGCCTCTTTTCTCAATTCTTAAAAATTGTTTAATGCCATAAGTCTTAGGAAATCGCTAATGAATTGATCATGTCATCTCTATTTATAGTAACTAAATGATATCATTAGTCATTCTCTTTTAATTTATCTCAAATAATCATAAGAATTTTCGATGCATTTAACTTATGAAAAAAATAATGGTGATAAATTGATAGCCCTTTTAAGAAAAACACAATTAAATGATATAAATTCCGAACAATATTGGAATTATTATGACAAAGAAGAATTTATTACATGCATAATATTTTATTATTCATGTATAAACAAGATCAACAACAACAATAATTAAAAATAACGAAACAAACTGCTACTTCCTTCTATCACAGTAATACAAAAATAATTCACATTTACTATATCTATACAGTTGCTGTTGAACTGTTCTGTTGCATTTTAAGTGTTGGTCGATTGGTAAAATAATTTTGATCGCCTTCGAAACGTCGAACTTCGGCTATTTTTTCTTGTATTGACGCATACATATCATAGGGTGCTGGATCAGTTTTATCGTTTTGACGTGGACTCGGAAAAAAATAAAACGAAAGTGCAGTTACCATTGCTGATTGATCATAACGATGTATAATTCTCGTACCACTCACACGTTTACATTGACTTCTTGATCTCGACGGTGCTATACAATTCGAATCTAGTGCGCATGTTACCCATGTTTTAAGTATAAGACGTGATAGAAAATTATCGGTCACAGCTAGAAAACCTGCTTCAGCAATATAAATATCATTAAATGTGGAAAATGTTTCATTAAACCATGAAAATGTTCGGGTTAATGTGAAACATGGTAAATAATGTCCAGGCAATTCACGACATGAAAAACCACGAATTAAATTATCAATTAACAATCGATCGAAATTAGATGTTTTATAACGAATGGATGTATCACCATAAATAATAGAGCCAAATCGTTGTATAGCATCCTAAAAATAAGATTTGTCACGATTAATTTGTATTAGAAAATTGGAAAGGTCGAACCTGAATTACAATTGGTTTCCAAGCAAAATTGCCTATAGTTCGAATATGTCCAGCAACGGGTTCAATTTGAGCAAATGGAAATGGAATGATGATACATCGGCCACAATTCGCTTTGATCTAGAATAAATTAAAAATTCTATAGTTTCTATTGGCATCACTCAAATCGTCGCTTGCACTATATCAACCTTTTGATACATCTGAAGGGATAAACTGAAAGCGAACCTTAATGACTTTTGAGTGCTGTACTTTATAATGCTCTATACCTATGTGATACCACAAAACTTTGCCAACATTTTCACGAATAGTGTTGAGTTGAGATACGAATTACTTCACCGTGGTGGACGAAGGACCGTTGGAAGAAAAAAAAATCTCCCTTCAATATGTCAGCATAGCTCAAAGATCAGAAACAATATGAGTTAAATAGCTGAAATCTGATATCATAATGAGTAGCATATGAAAACAAAATGGTCAAAATCGATGAGCGGGAAAAGGGTTATTAACCAAATATAGTTGCAATTCACTTATACATATTTTGATCGGATAAAATATTTCTTTAGAATTTCGGTTTATTTTTTATAATAAATTCTATGGCACGGATTAAGTCAGTTGCAATAAAAAATCAATTTCAATTTTCTTTTTTTTATAACTTACCATACTTAATTGATTTGGATTAAATTGAAGATCATAAATAGCAATGGTATGATTTTGTAGATGTTCGTTAATAGTACGCATTGATGCTTGTAATGTATCGTAGAATTGAGCATTGGCAGCAAGAATGATAACTGGCTTTTGGACTTTATCTTTTGAAATTTTATTCCAAGTTGAATGTTGATTTTTGAAACCATCCGATAAATAAATTGAAACTTGTCGTAAATAATCAATGAAACTTGGTTTTACGTCAATATGACCATCGTCAGATACATTCATATATTGTTGAAAAAGACATAAAATCGTTTCTAATCGTTCGGTGTTATTAGCCAATGGACGCAATGTATTACGGAAATCACTAAAACGAAATATTCCTAAATAATTAAATATTTGCCGATATCGATCTTCGTGAGAAATAAGAATTCGAAAAAGTTTGTTCAATCGTTGAATAGTAGGTTGCGGTCGACTATCATTATTATTTAATGAACTAGAACGAAATAACGATTTACTTTCACGCGAATTACATTTATTCAAAAGTGTAAAATTAATAGTAATTATTTCTTTCTCGATAATAATTTCTGAGCTCGTAGTTATCATTTGAACCGTAGGAGTATAATTGACAATATGTAAATATGTTAAAACAATAAAAACAATAAATATGGTTAATGAATATTGCAGTTTGAAATATTTTTGTAAACGTATAATGAACAAAAGCCACGTTGTTGGCTGTTGCCCGACACTAGCAGCCGGGCGTTTCATTGCAAGCTATCGATTGATATGCATTACTTATTCGCACAGCTAAAGAATAAATTCAAATGAGACAACATACTAAACTGAAAAAGCAACAGTGAATACAATAGAGTCTAGGCGAAAAACAAAAATGAAACGAAAGAAAGAAAGAACATTTTCGTCGCTTGTTCATACCGACTACCGCTGGTGACACTTACATCTTTCGGTTCAATGACGGAGAGATTGTTTTCTCAGTCAGCTCTTTCAATGTCAAAATCAAAACATACTTGACGATGAAATTCAATCATTCGCTGAAAACGAGTTCTGTATTGTTGAGAGAAAAAAAGAAATGTCTGCATAAACTCATTGCTATAATAAGCTTATGATTTTAAATAGAATAGACTTTGATATACACTCGACATCTTTGACTAACTATCAATTAGTAGTATTCTAGAAATGATGCGATGCATTTGGGGTAATAAATTTATAAAGTCGAGTCACGAGAATAGAATAGAACGGGTTTACAATCATGCAATATTTCCTTATACGACGCATACACTCTAGTGCAAATTTCTTATTCAGAAAGCTGACTATGCAATTTCTGCTTCGAAGCTTTTTATTTTTTTCCGGTCGAAATCGCATATACATCATTCACTCGCGTCGAGTGAAGAGAAAAATCTCGCTCATCAAACGACCGCGAGTTATTTATGTCGCACACGGATTAACAATGTTCAACTAAATTCATTTTCGCCTATATGTAAATCATGTTCGAAAGAGATACGAAGATAATTACATGTAAGAATTACTAAACTATACAGCTGTACTTATGAAAAAGACAAAAGAAAAGAAGTTTAGTCACTACCATTTGAAAAAGAAAGGACACATAAAGCGATTTATTTCTTAACTTCCTCTCTCAGTGGCTTAATAGGAGAGAGAAAGAAACTGTATAATATAAAATAAGACTCGATCCCTTGTGGGCGAATATTCTGAACACTTCATTGGTTACTTAATACAGTTATAACGTACGCGATAACTTTCCTTCAATCGTTTCGAATTGATTGACGAAAGAAAACGATGCGTAAGTAATCAATTTCTTTTACTCAATAGGCTTCTGATGTTGAACGAGAGATAGCGGATGGATCAGTGAACGGTTTTTATCGTTCTTGGAAGCCGCACTCTTGCGATAGTCAATATTTTGTATGTCTCGTTTGCATGCAGCAATGCACTAAAAAAGACGAGCATTAGATCATTAAAAAGAACACATAGCAGAAGCATTTTCAAGTCTATCAACTTGATAAAGGAGCGATGAGTTGATGTCGTGTGAAGAAAAACCTTCGTGTCGTCTTTTTTTCCTTTCCTTTCTTCTTCCTTTTTACCATATCTTTTTTTTCTTGTGTTCTTCGTGTTAGTCTTTTATTCAGAAATAACTCAACTTCTTCTAGTCTCTCTCTATTGTCTAACTATCTCAAGCTTATCATTTCAATGGTGAGTAGAGAAAAAAAAATATTCAACAATTCCTGCTTCACATTACCATGCTTGCTGTCCTTGACAGTTTAATTATCTTCTAGACTCTATACATACCAAATAGACTATACGATCAACATTCTTTCCCGTCTATTATAAAACTACTTACCATAGATCGAAAGAAACGAGAGACAAAAAAGGAGCATCTTTTCTCGTGTCATGTTCTACTTGTAAAATCTACGCGAGCAAGTGAACATGATACCGATCTAATAACACTAATCGTAATCGATTCATGTCGCTGGTAAAATAACTCAAACCTACAAAGAAAATACTACTATTCTTCATTGAACACATTCTCATCAATATACGTCGCGATACTAACAACTAGTAAAGAACGAAAAAAAATTCTCTCATGTGACATACGCTGGCCATTGTTGTGCGCATATTAATAGCTCGTAGACACAATAAAGCGCACTCTTAATATACGCGTCAAATAATGAAATAGAATTTTTGTCTATACACTCTCATTAAAAACTAATATTCAGCTTTGTTTGTAAATTCAGGCAATCAAATTTTATTCAGTGATCGTATCCCTACCTCGACAAATGTTAGTATTTTCTAAATGTAGATTACATTCACCTTCGCAACAAGGGAACTTTCTGCGGATTATAGATGATTGCATTTTTGATTTATCGAAGGTTAAATATAGACTCGTTTTATATGAGAAAATCTCTTCAGTATAAGCAAACAATTGAATTGATCTTGACAACAGATGAATAGAAGTTCATATTGATAGTAATTACAAAGATTAAAGGTCTTTTTCTTGTTCTGTTTTAGACGATAGTAGAAAATGTTCAACGAATTGACATGCAAACTCTTCAATTTTCTCTAATTACATGAAATTTCGCATAATTATAGTCATCAAGTCAACAGCAAAAACAGAATAAAACATTTAACTATCACTATCGATTTTTCTCTCATCATTTACAATAAAGTTATATGAATAACAAGGCATCAGTTATGTCATTTATGAGTAGCCCTTGAGAGCAGGCAAGCATTACTTTGAAATCAATATTAAATCATGTGCACTATTAAATAATTTTGTTCACTCGAGAAGAAATGCGAAATATAATTTTTTCGTCGTTGAAGTAAAAATTTCTACTTCGTTCGCTGAAGTGTCGTTTTTGTTCATGCTTCATTGACTTCAATCAATCTACCGACACACTTTCTCGTTTGAATATTTTATCGAATTCGAATATATATATATATATTTTTTTTTTGCAACATTCAAAAGTGCAGATGCAAAGCTGGTATTTTTACTAATCTTCGTATCATAATAAGCTAACAAACAGAAATATGAAAACTATTCTATTCAACAGATCCCGATGTAGGATATTGTTTTAAGAGTTTATTTGAAAGCCACGCTGGTTGACGATTTTTTGCAAATTGTTTCACAACTTTATCATCTTCTCCGCTGCCTTTGAGATTTGCTTTTTCGACAGCGTTTGTTTCCTATGACAAAAAAAAAACTCATATATTAACAACTTTTTAAAGAAATAAAACGTTCAAATACCTGAAATTCTTTGACACATCCATAAAAATCAGCGACTTCTTTTTCACAGACAAAATTATCATACTCATTTTTTTGCAAACAAGTCAACATCTAAATAATCTAGTGGTTAAAATTTTTTATTCAATATTTTACTTACAATATTCATTAATGGACCACATGTATATTCTAAAGAAGAAATAAAGCTATTAGTAGGATCTCTAGCGCATTGACGAGAGGCTCTACCAAGAATCTCTTTGCAGGTGTTCTACTAGCATTTTAGAAAATTTCTCGCCTCGCATCTCAATGCAACAGATTTTTGTGTACTCAAAAGCCGTGAGTACACTCTAGATTCGGTCAATGTGTCCGTCCGGCCGTTAACACGATAACTTTTGAAAGTCTCATCCAATTGTCATGAAATTTTGTACACATAATGATCTCATTAATATCTCAGTCGAGTTCGAAGATGAGAAGGATCCGTCAAGAAATGACTGAGATATCGAAAAAATTGTCAGTATTGACCAGACCATTCCTGAGGGGGG
>OENM01000741.1:41071-61620 GCA_900239745.1 Rotaria magnacalcarata
GTTTTTTCTTAGAATTATTCACAACATATATCAATCGACTCAGTTTTTGCAGTACACATAACAATCGGATGCGAATCCGATGTTTCCTCATTTTGTATTGCATGAAGAAAATTTCCTCTCTGTTGATACTAAATGCTTGCGCGATTCATTTTGATTTGGCAAAAAAATGTACCTGATGCACTTGTTCCACCGCCTCGAACATAATCTCGTAGTCGTGCGGGTAATGCTTGACGAAATTGGAACTGATTTAAATGATAGTTAGGTGCAATAATAACTCTAAATAGAAGACATCATTCAAGTTATTATTCTTTGTTTGAAAACGTTAATTTCATTACCGAGGCCCAGATTTCGGTGGTTTAAATTTTAGAAAACGTAACTGTGAGTCAAATTTACCCATCTAGAATATATGTAAACAAAATTTAATCATTTTTTTCCGATACAGAAGTTAAATTAAAAAGCCAATCGCTTGGTGTATGAGCACCATGTTCCGTTGGCCAAGAATTATCTTTCGGATAATATCGAAAACGACTGCACGTTGAACAAGTCACAATAATACCTGTCTTGCGTTTATCTTAAAACAGAATAATTACATTCAAATATTTTTTTACACAAGTTTAAACTTACTAAAACGAACAGTGGCCGTCAATGGTGGCAATAAAACCATATTACAACACGTGCACAACAATCGTTTCATCTCAGGATGTCTAAAAAACCATAAAATAAATTCATTCATCAATAGAGCTCTGCGAAGTTGATTTTGTTTTTTATTGGCATATAGAGGAACTACAAAAAATTAATCAAGCTGATCATTCTATAATAGCTTATGGCATAATAAATCCACGCTGTGAAGTGGCTATGACAAAAATAATTCTAATATTAATATCAACGGGACCAGTTGCTTATAGTATTTACGAAATTTAGGGTCTCTAGAAAAACCAAAACTACTTTTTCAGCTTCAAAAAGAAAATTTCTCCATTAGCCGATGAACTAACAGCAGTGACTTTTGCGTTCCGAATATTTCTTACAATCGAATCTGTTTCTTTTGAGCATGCGCACGCATTTGTTTAACAAGATGTCGCACCAAATTCAAATCCGCAGTTGTCAATAGAACAGTATGTGCACACTGATAAAAACAAAAACCGGTCATTCTTCGTTAATAATCAAGTCTTCTTGTCTCATCTCACTTGAAATAAGTACGAAAGATGATTAGCAGCATTTACATTTGTTGGTGATGTTAAAAAGCCTGTGCGATTTTTCTTCGATTTATTATCTATTGCAGACATCTGTAAAGTAAAATAGAATATGATCAATAATTCTCCGTTTTCTTTTCTTTAATGAATATCATAATGTTAAGAGAGACACAAAAGAAACAACAGATGCTCTATTTGAATAAAACGATATAGCCCAGAAACAAGAAATAGTAAAACAAAACCAGAAGAAAGTTGTTAAAGATCGTACATACGCAGAAGAAGATTGACACGTATTGAGAGGAAAATTTCTACTTTACCTAGAGAAAGAAAGCTTGGCATTTTTCTTTTTTGGTTGTTTTTATTCATTTCTAAGATAAACATACAACAAAATAAAGAAGTAAACATGCACAAAAACAAGAAGTGAATGTATACGTTGTTAAATTTTAGCATAGAAAAAAGAAAACATCAAAGAGTTTGATCATAGAAACAACAGAACCACTATGTTTGGCTAAGTTTTCGTGTTTTTTTTCTTAATGATGCGTAATAACAATATTGTTGATAAACAAAAAAAAGAAAAAGAGAGAAGAAACCAAGCAAATAACCAATGGAATATAATAAGAAGAAATAAAGTTCAATGAGGATTTATCGTCATGTTTAGTAGAGATTTATGCAGGTAATGACAGTTTTTTTCCTTTCAAAACTAAAAAGCAAAAACAAATCGTCTTCCAAATGATTGCAAAAAAATTTTTCTTTTACCTCTTGTTATATAAAGATAGAAGAAATCACAATAGAGAACTGTTTGAATAACACCAGATAATATTGAAATCCAATCGATAAAATGTTCCGTATGGTAACGATAAGCCCAATTAAGAATATAGAAAAATCGGTAAATACCCAATGCAAATAAATAATGACTTGTGATGGTTTCGGCTTCTCCCGTTTTGCTAACCATAAATAATTGAGGAAGTATAGCAACGGATTCAAGGTAAATTGAAAATGTCCAAAGAACCTAAGTTTGAATTTGAACTTTTTCATTACTAAAACAAAAACAACTTACTTCTAATACGGAAAATTCATGATTCCATAATAAAGCAAGTACAGCGGAAGGTAACAATAAAAATTCGATGCGAAATGTATCATGATTACGATCGAATGTCGCTTTGAATTTACGATAAATCAAAAACAGCGTAAAAAATGTAGAACCAAGATAAATTATCTTCATAACCGAATTGTATAAACTAATGAAATGAGTGAATAAATCAAGATAACGACACAGAAATACTACAGCATAGAGTAGGACACTCTTGCCAGATAGACCTAAATTAGAGGATACAAAGTTTTTTATTTTTTATTTTGAATAGATCGATCAAATTCAACGTTACCAGCACATGAACGTGTCTTCCATATTTTAAGTAGTAAAATAATAATAGCACATAAATGGGAAAAATCCCCAAATAGACGAAAGATATTCATCTTAAATAGGACAATTCTAGTTTTTATTTGATATTGGCGCGCTTATCTAAAAAAACGTTTAGAGTTAAGAAATGTCAGATGTTGAAGGCAATCTAATACGGAATCGGTAAACATAATCAGACAAACTTATTGGTACGAGTACGTGGCCTAGAAAACGAATTTATGACACCAATCAAAACTTTTTATCATAGTTGGCGTTTTAAATTCATATGAAATGTTCAATATTGAATAGATTTTTACTTATTCGATAAATTTAACAATATTTTAACGTTAATACAATAATAGTTTGCTTTTTTTGAAATCTAGATGTCAGTATCAGCCAAAATAGGAGATGCTTTTGGTTCATATTTCTTGTTGCTATGAGACAAAATTCTCCGAATTTATCATAAAAAAATCAATTGTTTTGACAATCATTTAATGTCAATACATTAGAGGCGAAGTTTATCAATGTGAAAATATTCTCACAGACGACAGTTGTTTTGCACAGATAACCAATAGTTTGAGTTCGCATATAGCGCTGAATAATCGATATGTTAAAAGAATCGAACGAATTCGTTTTTTGAAGTTCGTTGTTGGTGGGACGTGATTGTACTCTATGAACTTTGACTCCGATTACGTAAATCTGCAGTGAATGTATCAAGACGCAATTTAACATTGACATTCAACTATAATCTTTTCAATAACAGTCCTATTAGGAGACTTTTCATGAGCTGTATGGTAAAGCAAAAACTAATTATTCATTTAAGAAAAGACAAAATGCCTCGTATCGATGTAGATACTCTTGATTTTGACTTTTTTTTCTTTGATGCAACGAGAAAATAGCCCAGAGTAATCATACATAATGAACACACATCAGCAAAACATAAACTGGAGAAAAAAACAAAATAATAAATATCTCAAGAAATCTTCGTTTCTTGTAATACGCAGATTGTGTGAAAATACAAACACAAAAAAAACGAGGAAAACTTAACAGCTGCAAATAAATAAAAGTAGATTTTCCTAATTGTATATATGAGCGATATCACCAAGCTGATGCTTCAGCTCGGCTATTTTCTTTAAATGTTCTATTATTATCCATCGATTGATCGTCATCTGTATTATCGAAGTGGTGAACCGGTCGATTTGGATTGTGAGATAGATTATCATTTTCTAATTCATCTTGCTCTTCGTTCGTTACTTCGGCATGATGATGATGGTGTTCGTCAAATAAATCAAGATCCGGCATGGGAAACCGTAGAATAGCAGCTATGCCTGTCAATTGACTTAATCGTTCACCTGACGCATGCATACTAGAGAAAGGAATCAATCGAATATGATGAAAAAAAAAGCAAATTCTGAAGACATTACCTAGAAAACAATCGGACTGTACCACCACTTTCTT
This sequence comes from Rotaria magnacalcarata, assembly GCA_900239745.1. Taxonomy (NCBI): domain Eukaryota; kingdom Metazoa; phylum Rotifera; class Eurotatoria; order Philodinida; family Philodinidae; genus Rotaria; species Rotaria magnacalcarata. The sequence goes on from OENM01000741.1 coordinate 45,116, forward strand.
TAACTGAATCAACAAGTTGAACAAAGCGCCGTCGTTTGGTAAAATCAATATTTCGAAAAAGTTCATCGGTAATCAAAAGATCTAAAATACGATTTTTTTAAATCATTTAGATTTTTCTTATTTTCTTTTACATTCAATGGCTTGTGATTGATTTGCCTTTTCTACAACTTCTAAACCATAATACGCCTTTTCTGGTTCGTCATTTAATAGACGCATAAATTGATCGAGCAATTTCATTTCTTCGGCCGCTTTCGTATCCGATAGACGATTTAATACTAATGGATCTTGTAGAATTTCGGTTAGCGCATGTTTAAAACCATTACTTGAATGTAATAGAAGAAATTTATTTCGATTTTCCAGTAAACGTCTTTCATCGTCGCGTGTGGCTTTGTTTAACATATACTGAAAAAATTGATCTTTAATAAAACCCGGACTAGCGATAATAACAGCTTTAATTAATGAGAAATCAATATGTTTGATAATTGCAGCTATGATTGTATCAAAAAATTTTTCCATTCCTCGATCATGTTGAGCACAAAGACCTTTGCGTTTACGCGGAATTGTGTGTTCGATTTTTTGACGATGTATAGTTAAATGTTCTGTTATTAGACATACATTAGCTAACCCTTCATGCATAACAACAGCAGCGACATCGGCTTGATGCGCTGGATTGCAAGCCATTTCTACGCGATCCATTGCTATAGAATCCCATTCGTGTTTATGTAATGTGAACGCATTATGTAATTCTAAATCCAATGTGTGATAAGAACCTGTATGGAAAAATAATTTTTGAAATAATTTTTGAAATAGTTTATGTCGAACCTTTTTTAACATATTCATTTTCTTCAATGGTGCACCCTTTGATTCGAAGTGCACACGCAGCACTATCATAGGAAACAGTTTTTACGTCAATAGTTAATGTCATTCGTTTTCTTGTTGTTGTCGATGTGCCAGTATCAGTTGTTTGCACAACTTTTCGGACAGTCGATGCACGAAGACTATCGCCAACGGCAATCAAATTGTAGGCATGCCACATATCTTCCTGTTCTTCAGGTTCAAGCCGGAGTTCACCACTTAAACCTCGGTCGAGGTTTTTCTTAATTAAACGCATTCTAAAATTTTGTCGTTTGAATTAAATCATATTCGTCATGAAAATACGCAGTATAAAAATGAATCTAGAAAAACAAAACTGTAAGCTTCTCTCTTTTTTATTGTTCTTTCGAAAGTTTATTACACGTTGGAATGATTCATAAATATTTCCAACGTTATTTTTCTTGGTGAAATTATTTTACCAATAGAATCATATGTTATGTACAAACATCGCCCGAAATGAGACAAACTTTGCGTCATCCAACGTTAAATCCATGTTATACTTTGTTCCAATATTATGATCGCTAGGTGTCAGCACCTATCATGAAGAATAATCTCTATTATGCTGTGAGTGTGAGTGGTAGCAAAACACTACGTGTAATCTGTTAAACAAAACAAAACAAAAAAGGATATTCGACATTTTATGTAGAACAAGTAACTTTATCAAAGTGATGTCCTCCTTGATAAGAATGTATTGTAGATTCGGGAGATGTAAAAATAGTAAAGCTTGATGTCCAATCGTCACGAAATTGACATGTAACGAACCAACATTTCTCTTCGAGCCAGAACGGTGTTCGGAATGAGTCTATTAATGATTCGAAATTCTCCCAATTTGAACAGTAGCAAAATATGCAAAATTCGAATCGAGAAAGTTTAGGTAATTTTGTCCGGACAAATTCTTCCCATCGAGATAATCGTCGAGCAAATTCAAACGGTCTACCCGAACTGGCGATATCTAGATGAATGATCGACGGAAGTAAAGAAAGTAATAATTCAAGTTTATCCATTGTCGTTCGTATATCATTGAGTGTCAGGGATGTTATTTTTTGGTATGAATTGAATAAAATAGTTTCATCTATCTCATGAATATAACAATTGTCCATGGTCAAAGAATGAATGCAAGGAGAATTGCCGAGAATTGAACGCAATTGTTCGATGGTACAAGTACTCAAAGATAATTTCTCGATTGTGGACAGGGCAGGCCATGGTAGTTTATTTTTATCACGAAGATCTGAGTAGAGAATAATATTATGAAGAGTCGGTTGTGCGATAATCTGAGAGAGAAGTTCTAATGTATCTTCACTGTCTTTTGGTATGTCTGAGTAGATGGCAAATGATCTTAGTCTACAGTTCATAGCAACGTGATGTAAGATGATGTTCAAGTCATTGATGTTAGTTCGATGAAGACATAATGAGTGAAGTCGAGTAAATTGACCGATTTTGAACATTGGTAGAGATAATTCGATCCAATTGATTTTATAACATCGAGATCCGAAATTCAACGAGATAATATTTTCAGGCCGAACAATGCGACAAATGTTCATCTTTGACGTAGAATGAAAGCATATTTTATATCGATCGTATGTATTTGTAATCGTATAGAGTTTTATACAAACACGTCGCAATGATAGAAGTACCGTTTCTGAATCAAGAAAATCGCAAATTCTATAGAGAAGCTCAGCGGGCAATGTCAACAGAGAACTTCTGTATTGTTCCGCCATTACCAATGTTCTGTTAACTTACATTTTCAGGTATATCGTGTGTTCTAAGGCGGAGAAAAGTATCACAGGCCGATAGAGATTGATTTTGACGACTATTTTTTCTTTTGAATGGATAGTTAGAATTTTTTTGTTGCGTTCTGTATTATTCGTCAACTTTTCTCGAAGCACACAATTCAGGAGAAAAGAAAATTCCTATGAGAAAAATGTTACATTCATAAATATATAACCTCAACATTATTTTTCTTTTCATCTAAATTCTGATCTTCTACTAATTAATATCGTAAGATACAGTTATTGAAGTATTTCTATTCTATTAAAATGACGGTTTCGACAGAATATCAGACGATTTATTTTTCTAACACGTCAAAATTTTTTCCTGTTTCTTATTAATATCGATGAAGTAAAAAGAAGAATATGATATATTGAAGCAAACATGTACGTTAGAGCCTTCATTTTTTCGTTCTCCCATGTGGTTAATAATGGAAATTTGCATAAAATAATGCGCCCCAGCTGTCAAATAACATTGAGCATTCTTATGAATATCGATTAAAAATAACAACACCATACTTTAGGATTAGGAGAAAACAAAAATTCTCTTTTTGACTATCAGTGGGGCCCAGTTGTGAGAATGATTCTCCATTCGGTATTGTAGTGGTATCTTTTTTTATCACGTACAATCTCTGAATCGGATATATTTAGAGGAAAGAACGCAAAAAACACATATACACGCAAATATTCACAAATAAGAAACGATTACAAAGTCGCATCAGACCAAAATATAATTATATACATTATTGACGCGCATACAGGACGCGTCTGCTCGCAAATTACGTTTTTTCTTGCATAAGTACGTAAAAATTGTAACATGCTTGTTCATTCTATCAAATCATATTCACTAGAATCTTGATGAGAAGTAAAAAAAAATATAGCACCCCGGCAGGTATTTTTATTATGTCTTACAAAACATTACTGCATAACTCATTGAATTGAACAGATTAAGATCTAAATTTGCGATGGAATATTTTGTTTTGTAGATACCGTCGAACTATAAAACCAAGAGATAAGAAACAAAACGTATTAGTGCTACATTTCATCAAGTTTATCAATAGATATGTTTGTAATCGTTATTTACGTATTTCTCGTCTATGTTACTTATCAGGTTTATAAGCATTTTTTTCCACAACCCGATGTTAATAGTCAAGGAAAATATGTTCTTATATCAGGCTGTGACAGTGGCTTTGGTAATGCTCTAGCAATTGAGCTTGATAAACGAGGCTTCAATGTACTGGCTGGTATTTTCGGTGAACAAAGTCGAGAAGCCCTCACGACTACTCTCTCAGCACGAGCAACAGTCTTTTCTATTGATATAAGTAAAGAAGATCAAATCAATTCAGCTTACGAAATTGTTAAAGACAAAACCAATGTACTTCATGCTCTAGTCAACAATGCGGGCATCTGTGAAAATGGCCTCATCGATTGGACTTCGATGGATACGATGCGTAAACTCATGGATGTGAATTTTTTCGGACATGTTGCGATGACGAAAAAGTTTTTACCGTTACTCATTGCTAAACGAGACTCACGTGTGATAAACGTTTCATCAATTGCTGGTTTCTTAGCTGAACCAAGCATGGCTGCGTATAGCGCTTCGAAATATGCTCTTGAATCGTTCTCGGATTGTCTTCGTCGCGAAATGGCTGTATGGGGTCTACGAGTGAGTATCATCGAACCTGGTGCTATGCGAACACCGATTGTCGAAGAACTTGATCTTGCGGCACGTAAACAATGGGTAAGCGTTCCCGACGACGTCAAAGAACGATGGGGAGAAGAATTTTTTCAACATCAAGTGAAGAAATTAGAAAAAAATACAGTTTTGAAAATGGCTGAAAATCCCAACAAAGTAGTAGAAGCACTTCGACATGCCATCATGAATACATGCCCAGAAATTCGTTATCGACCCGGTTGGCAATCAAGTCTTATTTTTTTTCCACTCTCTATGTGTCCTGCTTGGTTCATCGATTTCCTAATGGAAATCGGTCGTGACAAAAGTGTAAATCCTGCTGGTGTTCGCAAACAACTCACAGACTAATTTGCTAGAATAGTAACATCAGTCATTTAAACATTCGTATTTTATATAATTAATCTTAAAATAGAAATGCTTTACTATTAGATATAGATAATAATTTCATCGAAGAATTAATCTTAGAATTGTTGCGTTGTACTGCCAGTTATATATCAACAAAATTTTGTGTTGTTTTCAATGTCTTGGATATGCTTTTTTCTCAAATGAATGTCTCTAGCAAAGATTGTGTATGTGCATTTGATTTTCGTGTTATTTGTTGCAACTCATACATTTTATAAGTAAAATAATGAGTGTGTATCATCATTAAATATGTTCAAATGAAACAGTCCCCTATGATATAATTAGGTGGCGTTTTTGTTTTGGAAATAGATTCAAAATTACCGGTGTGGGTGTGATCGAAGAGAAATATTACTCGTACTCACCCTTATCAAAGGATAACTTAGCGTTTTTTTATGCAATCTTGTTTTATTCTATACAACAAATAAAAATATCGGTATTACAGTACTAATTCGATCTATTTTCGACTTTTTGCCTTTTGAACAATTCGTTTTGCTTGTTCTAAACTCATATCCTCTTCATCGAGTTCATAGTTCATATCCTCTTTATTTTCCTCTTCTTCTACTTCTTTCACTTCTATTGCATTAAATTTGGATGCCATTTCAGACATATCAGCACATTTCGAATAACATTCTTCGGCTGTTTTTGACGTAGCACCAGCTTTGTTGCGCATCTGCTTCGTACGCGTCTTTCTTGAAGCAAAATAATGATTAATACGTGTCGCTGTCTCTCGATCATCGACTCCATCTTCTTCTGCTCGTTGTATTTCACGAGCAATGTCTGCCTGGGCATTTTGCATAAGACGTTCTAATGTTATTTCTTCACGTACGCCACCAATAATTACTTGAGCTAATAATTGCGCATTAATCATTGGAACGTATTGTCCACCGGTAATGTAGGCAATGGCCATGAAAAAATCTCGATAACGAACTAAAAAGAAAGAGAGAAAACCAATTAGATACGGCTCAAAAGATTTCAAAGAACTAACCTATGGGTGGTTCAACACCGACTGCATACAAGGTGATACGGTGTTCGGCCATGTCTCGTGCGATTCTTAATGGGTCGTAACCAGCAGGACATCCATTCGGAAAACTGTCCCCATTCGGATCGAGACCGTGCGGTGGTGCATCAGAAATAAGAATACAAATCCTAGTCGCCTCTCGGCGCCATGATAGATTGATAATATCGTGAAGTGCATCAGCCACTGCCTCCGGTGTATCACCGCCACCATCTGCTCGACATTCTTGAAGCCAACTTTCCATCTCGTTAACACTATTTGTGAAACTATGCACACGAGTGACAAATGTTGTATCCTATATAACGACATTACATTCGATGGAATTCTTCTTACACACACTATAATCACTCACTTGAGGAGGATGATCCCGATATTCGACAAGTGCTAAACGGACGTCACTCTTTTCACTTCTCACAATTTCTTCGACAATGGCACGAATGTTATTTTTAGCACCTTCGATGTACGAAGCCATTGACCCAGTACAATCCATTGCAAATGCAAGATCTATACTCGAAAGATAAATCTTTTCGATTTTAAAACCATAACTTTTTCAAATCTTACCAAGAATCGATGCATCATGTTCAGCCAATTCTGGTTGCTCAGGTTTATCAACGTGAAGTCCAGAAGTCACTTTTGAATGTTGACGTCTACTCATTTTGGATTAAGAACACACAAATAAGAAAATGAATATATGTGCCCACAACAGAAGTACTGCTTTTTATAGATGGCCATAATTCTTACTCTATTAAAAACGTGTTGTGCAAGTTTCAGTATTTCATCAGCCGGCGTCACTTCCCAGTAATACCAAAAATAAAGTGTCGACTGATGAAATGCAGACAGATAATCTGCTGAAATATAGAGAAACATATGAGTTATTTTCTTTTAACGTCATACCTACCCATGTAGCCGATTTTAGGAAATAATGGACATTGCAATGCATTATTTTACTATAGAAATGCAATGTATGCAATTACATGATAATACAACCTATTTTATGCATTATAACGCATTGACAAGTCAAAAAGTAGTTAACTATAATGCATTAATTCATTTTTTTTTGAAATAATGGAAAATAATGGGTCATTTTTTCATTATGCATTCATTATCGGCTACATGGGTAGTAACGAACAAGCCAGTACGTTTGAGGGTGAATCAACCAATAAACACGCCGACCTATCTCCCAATGAAAACGACAACTTTGTTGAAAATGAAATAAGAAATTTAATCTGTTTGAATATAAATTAATTACTAGGAATAGTATAGAGTTTTATTTCGCCGACACGCTTCGTGCTTGTGATTACTGGTGTCGCTGACAAGAAATCTCACCCATTCACACCCAATCCGGATAATGGTTAAGGATTATTTTGGTTGTTCGAAACTCACTGAGTATTATTGATCCGATTACTAGAAAACTGACTCCACATTATTTTAAACGTAGGACTATAATCTTTTTAGTGATTCATTCATTTGTAAGCAAAAAACTGAATATTGTGAAATTTTTCGTGTTCTCTGACGTGGCTATGTGGTGCCTCTTCTATTGTATGAATCATTCAACAAGAAACAGAACCGTTTGTTTGATGTCTATGCCTTGTATATTTTTCCTTTCGCTGATAATCGGTTTACTTTGGTGACTGTCGATCGCGAATCTTTGTCATCTTCTAATAAAAGTAGTATAGCAATAATATTTAAGTGAGTTAAAGCGAAATCCTGAGGGTATGGGTGCACGTGTTCGTGCTCTTGTACTCTCTGTTTCACCCACCTCCACACCTTCAGGCTACGACAAAAAATAGAAGTAGGCAAGATAAAATACACTTGTGGCTATGCTCCCTAATAATAAAAAGACAGATTTGAACCCTCATTATAATAATATCTGATTAGCGAGTGTAGATTTTTATTTTTAATCCTTTATGTCTGTAACGGAGAGAGTTGGGGGCTCGGGAGCCACAAAAAACTTTGCGTTTAACCTTCCACTCGCTATTTTCTTCTCAAATATATTTCAGTTCCACAAAATTATTATTATACAATATTATAAACAATTCAAAGTTTGAAAGAAGAGTCCTACACTAATGTAACAAACCATGTCATTTAAAAAAATGATTATCCGTTCGATTCGCCGAGTAATTAAAATGATTACAAAAAAAAAGTTGTCGTCGAGGAAAATTTAAAATTACTATAATTAAAATAGATTTCATTCGAAGCCGGTTTTACAAAATTAATATATTACTTTCTCTTTTTTCCCGTTTTCTCCTTTCCTATTTCTTAATTTGTTCTTTTCGTTTTTTATTTTTATTTTTATGCGTTTAAGATTAATAAATCTGCATTACTGTTTATTCAAATTGTTCAATTTGTTTTTCGTTCGAATGACCTCACTCTCGACTTAGTATCTACGTAGTCGATGGTGAATTGTCGCCATGAACATGGCTTTCCTATTCATCTTTTCTTAAGCCACAAAGAGTTTCTCTTGTGACCGGTCTTTTCACTGCATCTATAACACTCTTAGCTGTTTGTTTTGAATTAGGACACGGTCTATCATCACGTAACCGATGAAAGTGCCATTGACTATCTTTGTACGAACATGAAATAATTTTGTTGTCATACTGCTCCAAATTCGGTAAGTAACGCATCGTGGCGTACGGATCATTCTCGTGATTGAGAAAGAGATCAGCATTCTTCTCTGGAAGTCCACTTATCTTTGAAGAATTGACAGTAATTTTCAAACGAAACTCGATTGTCTCATTTTCCTTCCATTTTAGTACGCGTAGACATTCACCGGACTTGTAAGCATCTTTTTCTGGTAAAAAAAGTAATCCATCGATTTCATGAGGTATAGTTTCAATAAAGTTCCGGCTAAGAAGGTTGTTTACTTCTGACAAACCAAAGAAGTATTTATTTCGTATCGAAAACGGTTGCGTTGCCTTTTTAATGTGACCATTTCCAATGGCTTTGTTGCGTATATTGACGATCGATTGAAAAATGAGCGTCAAACGTTGCGGAAATGTTTTTTTGCTCACGTTTTGGCCATTATACGTGATGATATCGTTGATCCAAAAGCTAGGCTCGTTTGAACCATCGGCATTATCAATTATAAATTCACCATCGACTAATGTGTCTTTGAGATGACTTGTGTACTCCGCATCGCATGGAAATTGGATATGATCAACGCTGAATAAATTATCACCTTGATCGAGCATGTACACTTTATCTTTGTCTTCTATTAACATCATGTATCGTTTGCCAACCGATTTCCAACTTATCAAATAGGATGATTGCAAAATCATGTCATAATTTCCACGATGCATGCATACAGGATGAGTTCCCGGAAATCCTCGACGAGTCCATCCACATAATCGTCGGTATTTATTTCGAATATTGTCCATCAATGGATTGACACAGACGGGCACCACATCGCGCAAGGGAACGAAAAATTGTGGAGTAGATGACTTTGGTGATGCTGCACGACATCGTTTAGCTGATTGGTCAGAAGCATAATTCGAGTTGGAACGTTTGTTACCTCCACTTGTGGTAGGTTGATCATTTGATTCAACTTTCTGGTCACTACTTGTCAGACAAAATTTGGGAATTGCTGACTACAAAATAAGTGCAATGTGTTCATCTCCTAATTTGTGTATCAATGCGTCTTACACGAGTAAGTTTCTCTCTTTCCTATTCAGGTTTCAAACAAACTAGAGGAAATAAAACTGAATTAGCCACTAAATCATCTCAAAATGCCTGTTAGTACGGCCCCTTTGGGGCTAAAATATGTTGCGAGAGAATCGATCGGTAGAAACAAAATGTCGTATTTAGTTTTTGTATGCTTGCTAATGTCTGTAATGGGGGAGGGAGAGAAGACGTATAAATCTCGCCTTTAAAATTGCACTTACGGATTCTTGTTGGAGCCGACCAGGTTTCATCAAAATACTGCTGCCTTCAACCGATCGAGTAGATTTTAATTTCTTAATCGTGTCATCTACGAGCGTCAAATGTTGTAACTGGCTCAAAATCTGCATTTGCTCTTTGGCACCTTTTTCTGTATCGTCTTCCCGATAGTCCTTGATACGTTGTTCAGTTTGTTGAATTTTTTCTGGTAACTTATTCTCGTCCAGAATCTTCAATTTCTCCAGTCCATTGACCAGCTGTTGGTCGAGTCGACAATGTTTTAGCGCACTGGTACAGTCTTCAACTGATCCAGAGGATTTCAATGTCGTAATCGTGCCATCTACGAGCGTCAAATGTTGCAACTGCCGCAAAACCTGAATTTCCTTTTCGGCATGTTTTTCTCTATCATCTTCTGGATAATCTTTGATACGTTGCTCAGTTTGTTGAATTTTTTCTGGTAATTTATCCACGTCCAGAATCTCTAATTTCTTCATTCCATTGATCAGCTCTTGTTCTAGTTCAGAAATAGTAGATTCATCTTGAATTTGAGTATAGGAACCGGTAGATTCTAGTGTATAACCATCCCGACTGATAACATCTTGAATATGTTTATCTTCGTCATCTGTCCGAGCAGGTGATTGATGAAATGCTTGTTTTTCTCTATAACACATGTGATTTCCTTCTCCAATCATCTTTGAATCGTGTTGAAGTAGTAAAGGTCTGAATTATCCACGTTTCAGGGTTGAATGCTGTGATAGTAAACGTAGGGTACAAGAGTTACTAACGTGATTATTGTTGGATCACTATTTCAAGAAGTACTCTGATTCAAGTGTATAACTATGAGAATATCAGTTTAATTCCAAATTGCTGTGTCGTGTCTTTTGTTTGTTTAGAATTAATTCTTAGTTGTATGTACGATAAATCCTATATATTCAATCTCAAAATTCTCAGAAAAAAAGATTCGATTATGTATCTTATCTTTCTCTCTCCCAATCGAAGAACGATATTTTTGTGTTCCTCATACAAATTTGATTAAACTCAGCGGTTAATCGAGCAAACGAGTTGATTGCTTTATTAACAATATACGGATGCTCACATTTTTTTCAGTACACATTCAAGTTAAATGATACTCATTGTATTCGATCTTATACTGTCGTATGCGTTGTGAAGAAATTACATAACTATTGCTAAGTCAAAACATTTTTCCGTTGATTTATTGATTGACATTTGACAACAGAAATTATTAATTTATTCTATTCTCAATTTCTTTCCGTTTGCATAGCTAACAGCGAACAAAATAAAGTTTTAATAAGTAGGATAATCAGGACTTTGCCAATGGAATCAGGGACACAATTAACATATACAAACATGAAAATTGTTGCCTTCGATCTTTACATTGTTGATGAGAGAAAACGTCAAAAGAAAGAAAATTTATTGTTTTATGATAATATGTTCAGATTTTATTGAAACTTACTTAATAAACAAACTAGCTGAATAACCAATTTATTGAAAGAAGAATTGGGCGATGATAAAATAATATTAAAATTTAATCTAAAATAAAATAAACATATCCATTAAAGACAAATGTTCTGTTAAAATTTTATTATCACTTTCAATCTGAGATAAATTTTCTTTTCAAGTTTAGCTATGCATACTTTGCGTAGAATAGCTAGTTGTCAATGGGAAATATAGAGTGTTTCAAAAACTGAAATGCGCATAAAGTCTACTTAAATAAAAGATACATGCTCGTACTCAAAATACTTGTATAGTGTTGTGCGACGCGCTACTACAAATGCTCCAAAAATTTTACATCGATTCGCTGCAAAATATGTAAGCTGGGTATTTCTTGCACGATGCAGCTTTAAAAACAAATATTTCATTCTTTTCTTTTTCTTTTTGGTATCATAGGAACCAGAAAAGAATTTTGCTTCTACCATTATTGACAACTGCGAGAGATATTTGTTGGTTTTTAAACGACACCAACGGCTGAAAAATATTTTTAATTTTCTAAATCATACTATCTTAAAGCAAGCAACATTTTGAAGGGTGTTTGTTACTTGCTGCATGCAGGAGTAAACAGGAAAGATAAAGTCTTCATTAACAGAAGTAACTAAAGCAAGGAATAGAACGAAAACAAAAGGAATGATAGAAGATACAGATGGTTACTACTGATAGCGTAAGTGTGCAATAAAAGAAACCAATATTTGACAGTCTCAATGAGTGTGAGTGTGAAGCTCCTCTTCAAATATACCCACATACTGTAGAAGGTTAGAAATGTCTTCGGTGGGCGCTTGAGTGCGATAGATATAGAAAATCTGAGAAAATGGGATGAATATCTGTACTAAATTGGATTGATCCGAGGGAAGAATGAAAAAAAAATTCCGTGATCAAAAGATATGAGAGATTCGCCGCTTTCATCTGAATCCTTGAAAAACTCCATACTGTTATTTAAATCTTCTTCAGAAGTAAGATAATCACGAAGATTCCACGCTTTATAATTTGATGATAACAATACTTGAATAATTACTTTCAAATCATCGATTTATTTTTATACGACGCAATTTATGTCTACAGATTGTTTTTGAGAGTTTCGAAGCTCATGGTATCTTATGCTGTGAAAAAACAAAGAATAGAGCATCTTACAAGCTACTTATTCTAGTAGAAATAACTGAAAAGTATGAGTGAGAATGTTGCTCCTGGTAAGCATGCGCTACTGATATAGATGTCGGTGTTATTTTTTGATTTCGAATCCCTGTCATCTCAATGAGCTAATGCTCGATCTGAATCAAATTGAGGAAAAATAAAAATTGCCGTAGAACTAGAAGATTTTGAAAAATTTTTCATTATCAAAATCTCGTGCTCTAGGTTTGATTTTTGGCACGACAAGCGAAATACTTTTACACTACACATTCATGATAGTCAGCATTAGAGCCCTGCGGTTCCACTTGAGGGTGCAGGTGTGTGGGTGTATGTGGACACTTATTATTACCACACCCACACCCACCCACACCATCAAGGATTGACAAAAAGACGAAGAAAATAATCGCTAATTCTATTTTGACTGTAAGTCGATTATCATGACATTATCAGTACTTTGTGGGTCAAAGGTCTTTTGGTTCATCAATAAAAACCGTGCCTCATCTACCCATCGTTTTTTTCCGGCACAAGAGAAGTTTCTCCATTAGTCTAAAAATTCTGGTTACGTCGCTGGGGAAGTACAATGTATGTCGTGCGTAAAAATCAGCAGTGTCATTATTCCAAAATTCTAGAATTCTACCAAAAATTCTCAAATCATCATATTTATAATTAACTTTTACACTTAACGACCTTATCTCCCACGATTCTTGTATCATTGAACTTTCGGAATTCTGACTTCATTCGGATCATCTCAAGAATGATGGAATTATCAGAATAATTAGAATATTAGAATTTCCGGAATTTTAGAACTATTGGAATAATAGAATTATCGGAATTTTAGAATAATCAGAATTTTAGAATTATCGGAATTTTGGAATAATCGGAATTTTAGAATTATTAGAATAATCAGAATAATAGAATTATCGGAATTTTGGAATTATTGGAATTTTAGAATTATCGGAATAATAGAATAATCAGAATTTTAGAATTATCGGAATTTTAGAATAAACAGAATTTTGAATTACTAGAATGATCAGAATAATTGAATTATCGGAATCTAAAATTCCAATAATTCTAAAATTCCAATAATTCTAAAATTCCAATAATTCTAAAATTCAGATTATTCCAAAATTCCAATAATTCTAAAATTCTGACTATTCCAAAATTCTGATAATTCTAATAGTTCTGATTCTTCGGATAATTCTATTATTCTGGTTATTCTAGTAATTCTAAAATTCTGATTATTCCAAAATTCCGATAATTCTAAAATTCTGATAATTCTATTATTCCGATAATTCTAAAATTCCAATAATTCTATTAATTCTGTTATTCTTGAGACGATCCGAATGAAGTCAGAATTCCGAAAGTTCAATGATACAAGAACCGTGAAAGATAAGGTCGTTAAGTCTACAAGTTAATTATAAATATGATGATTTGAGAACTTCACTAGAATTCTAGAATTTTAGAATGATGACAGGACTCGTAAAAATATATTTCATCAAAATTCGATTCATAACCTTTCCATTTAATGAATTTACTGTAGATTCATCACAAGTCGAATCATGACGATAACGATTTAAGGATACAAAGTGTATATTGTAGTTCTCAGCTATTGTATGCTGATTCCTAATATCATATTTATATACTCAGAAAAGTAAGTTTTTCGCGTAAAAAATCTCCGAATAACAGTCATATTTTATTTTGAAAAGTCGTATTTTCTCAGCACAGATATGCCAAAATAGAAAATCTTTGCTTAATATTTTTTTTCGCGTATACAAGCACTAGTTTTGAACAATTGTGTGAGGGAGAAGAGGAATCTCACAATATTTTTTCCTCAAAAGAACGTATTAAAGACGTTTCTATATGTTGTAACTCGAGGAGTTCTATCAAATCAGGTCAAATAAGTCGGATCTTATTACATCATAATAAAATGTTTGTTGTTCCTTCGGTTTCTAAAAGTCTGAGTTAATTACAACACCGTGAAGAAAAAAATTAATTCTTGATTCGTTTATTACTAACTGGAACAGAAATACTTACTGTTGAACTACATAGAAATATATCACATATTTTGTAATAAATATGTGCTTGTTCACCAATGATCACATGCAGTGGCGTAGCTAGGATTTTTGAGTGATGGGCCGCTTCCCAACTAAATTATTTTGAGACATGGGCGGTATTGGACAATTAAAAATCGATTGGGCCGCAACGGGAAGTTGTCAAAAATTTAGTGCTACCTCTAAATCCATGTTGTTTCAAGGAAATGTATCACTGCCCTTTTAGAAATGACCGTGTTTGCTACTGTTCTCTTTTTCATAAATTAATTCTTTATTTCTAAATAACTGTCTGTTTATTTCTACAGTAAAAATCATGATTAATCATAAATAGAGCGAAAAGAACATCAACTCACTTTATCATCTCTCACCACATAATGATGACTGCTGCTCTATATTTTATTCCTAGCTAGTCCTTTCAGCCTTGTAAGTTTTCTTAACGACTGATATTTTTAGTTATCTGTACTTCCTCTGAACTATATATTATCATCCTATGTAAAAAAATTAAGGGTATAATCAGATTAAAATCGATTACAAAATGATCAAAACTCGATTAAAATCGTACACCTTTTAATCAATTTTTAATCAGAAATAATCGAAAAAATTAAAATTTCATTGATTATTTTGATTAATTTCGATTAAAATTGATTAAAATTAATTGAAGATTTTTTATGCATAACGGACAGAAATCAATTGAAACCGGTTTTTTTCATGAATTTTAATCGAAATTAATCAAAATAATCAATGAAATTTTGATTTTTTCGATTATTTTTGATTAAAAATTGATTATAAGGTGTATGATTTTAATCGAGTTTTAATCATTTTGTAGTCGATTTTAATCTGATTATACCCTTAATTTTTTTTATATGGAATTCCATTACTATTACTACTAATTCCTAAGTGAATTTTCAAACGGCACTCATTAACATCTTCTTTTGCGAATTGGAATTTTTATTAATCAAAGTGCGAAAG
This sequence comes from Rotaria magnacalcarata, assembly GCA_900239745.1. Lineage (NCBI taxonomy): Eukaryota > Metazoa > Rotifera > Eurotatoria > Philodinida > Philodinidae > Rotaria > Rotaria magnacalcarata. The sequence goes on from OENM01000741.1 coordinate 60,401, forward strand.
TATTGTCAACACTTATACCGTTTAAGTATTCGGTTTAAGCTACGTCTGTCGTTTGCGCTCGAAAGAATTCTATGTTCTCTCGCAAGATTCATAGATATGCACTTATATCTTTATCACCAATTTTAAGTGAGGGCATAAGTTTCTTTCAGGTTAAAATATGATTGAATTGTCATTATTTTGATTATTTCTTCGGTGTAAAATATCGTCAATTGACTTTTCTCGATCATTTGAATATATTTCAACAGCAATCAGCGTTAAAATAACACCCATGTGAAAAAAATAGGGGTACAATCAGATTAAAATCGGTTACCGTTTTGATTAAAAATCGATTATAATCATACACCTTTTAATCGGTTCATAATCGATTGAAAATCGATTATAATTAGTCGCAATCGATTATAATCAGAAAAAACAGTTATTCCGCTGTACTAATCGATTATTATCGATTAAGACTGATTGTAATCAATTCCTAATCAATTAGTAATCGATTAAAAGGTGTATGGTTATAATCGATTTTAATTAGCTGAAATCGGTTATAATCGAGGCAACGGTTGTTTCCGAATGCCACTGATTCCAACCAACTTCAGTTGATTTTTTCTGTTTCTAATCGACTAAAAATCAGTAAACAGGCGATTCAAACTAATTGTAATCCTTTGAGATCGATATCAGACACATAACAACATACCATCGATGACCTCCACTAATGCCGATTCACAACGAGAGACAGTAGAGTTTTTTTTACTTTTCAGAAAGCATGTTCTCAAGATTTCATCAGGATTCACTGAGTAACATCGTTCAGAATTTTTACTTACGCAACAAAAAATACTTCTGCTTCCTTATTATTTACTAAACGAATTGATAATACTCCTCTCCAAGACAAAGGAACAAGTCAATCGAAACAATCGTAATCAAAACGAAAAACAAGTTTGATTATATTCCATTTGAATATATGGAACAAAACAAAAAANCAACATACCATCGATGACCTCCACTAATGCCGATTCACAACGAGAGACAGTAGAGTTCTTTTTACTTTTCAGAAAGCATGTTCTCAAGATTTCATCAGGATTCACTGAGTAACATCATTCAGAATTTTTACTTACGCAACAAAAAATACTTCTGCTTCCTTATTATTTACTAAACGAACTGATAATACTCCTCTCCAAGACAAAGGAACAAGTCAATCGAAACAATCGTAATCAAAACGAAAAACAAGTTTG
>OENM01000742.1:0-60557 GCA_900239745.1 Rotaria magnacalcarata
GTCATTCGTTATTATAAAAGTTCCAAGAATCCATGGGATTCCGGGATTTCCGGAATCCCACGGGAATCCCATGAAAATCCTGGGAATCCCGGGAATCCGGAATCCGCCGTTTCCCCCTTGCACAAAATACTAACACACACTCACTCTCTATATACTTTGGTAGATCGATAATTCTTTCCAAATTTGAATATCGTTTTATTATCTGAGGCATATAGAAAGGTTTAAATATGATATGATCTATTCTTCAAACATCACTTCAAAATGCTATTGGTAAAGTTTCATATACGAAATATGTTCAGATATACCATTACATAATCAAACCATCATATTAACGTATAATCACAATCTCAATTGAAGTAATCCCATATGACCTTATTGAAGAACTTCTTTGAATTGAAGTTCCATTCTTGAGATTAGTTTATCGAATATCATTTTCACAAGAAGACAGTGTACCATTTGAGTACAATAGATGTCGCTATTATTCATTTCTTATCGATCAATATTGATATAAATGGTTGTAAAACAAACCATTGCACTCTAAAAAATGCCAAGCGTCTTACAAGACGGTTCATGTGTCTAAAGTCTAATTTAGACGCGAAATACGTCTTGTTTTTAGACATATAGTGACTACAGACAGGAAAGCGTCTTAAGTTCCTCTTTCTCGTAAAACACTGTTATAGCTATTGACCAGTAGATCAATTTTTTTACTTTCTTTCGTAGCTATGAGAATTTATTTCCGGATGTGAAACAAAGAGTCTTATTCGATTTCTTCTGAATATTTAGGATTTCACTCTTTTCAGAACTAGTTTTTCCGATGACTTTTCTGCCGTGAACTACTTCACATTTTAACTTGAATTGAGGATATTCGTGGTTTTGAAGAGATCCGTATTTCTTGATTCGATATCTGAAGTGAAGGGGCTTTAAAAATATGCGAACCATTTTACCAAAATTTCTTTTTTATTTATTTCTAATATATTTTCAAGTTTTTTATTCGTTTTGTAGATGATAGAAAAATTATCAAAAATAACTGATTACAGTTATATTTTTATATTGTATATTTAAAAGAAAATATTTAAGACTTTTATTTTTTTTTTCGTTTTAGACTTGTGTTGCATGAGTTTTCCCAGACGATTCTATCAATCTATGGTTCACTAATTCAAAAATTCATGTTTTTCTATGAACATTAGATATTAGAAAAAATATTTTCAATGAAATAATTTTTTTATACTCTACTTGAGTTAAAATTATATTTAAAAACTAGAAAAATTATTATAAAATTTTTTATATATTTTTTTGATGTTTAATGAAATTCCTCAAAATTGAGACTTACTTAAATAAAATATTTTCGAAGGTAATATTTTATTCCACAAGAATATCACCTTCGAGGAATTTCATTAAACATCAAAAAAAAATATATAAAAAATTTTATAATAATTTCTCTAGTTTTTAAATATAATTTTAATTCAAGTAGAGTGTAAGAAAATTATTTCATTGAAAATATTTATTCTAATGTCTAATGTTCATATAAAAGCATGAATTCTAGAATTAGTAAACCATAGATTGATAGAAGCGTCTAAAAATGATTGCTGTAAGACGCTTAAAAATATTGGTTTAAATACTCCAATCAGGATCGATTAAGACGCTCGAGTGTCTAAAATCGGTCATCCGTTGACGCTTGAAGCGTCTTATCGAGTTAGATATGAACCAATCAGAAAGAAGACGAAGCGTCTTGTTTTAGCGCACGAAACGTCTTGCATGTATACTAGATACGTCTTGATTTTTTAGACTGTGCATATAAAGACCGTGAATTCACACACTCAAAAGTGTATGTAGATTGTCTTAACTGTCTATTTCACTGTTTTGTCAGGCAATGGTCGATATCATTAACAAGGAATCAGATTACACTCGATTAAAATGGCAGGACTCTAATATGGTTGTAGTCGTTTTTTTTAGCCACAAAGGCAGATTTCGCTGATGTTTTGGATTTTGTCGAATCAAATTTATTCTACTAAAAGTAATGGCATACTTCTAATGGGTTAATCATTTTTAATCGATTGAAATCGCATTGAAAAAACAAAGGAAATCAAAGAAATCTCCCTTTGTGGTTGACAAAATTAATTTTCATCGATTTTTACTCATAGAATAGTGGATTTGAATCTGACTTCATGGCAAATCTTTTAACATCGTTTCTATTCTCGTAGATTCACAACAATTTATTATGAATCCAATAATTGGACGAATTTATTTACTTCGATACAGCGTGCGTCAAGCATTTGGACTTGACACAAATAAATCATCTTCATCATTTGCATCCTCTTCATCATCAGCTGGTTGTTCAACATCTTCTTTACCATTAAACACGACAACAGAAAAACGGAAAAGATTTCGCAAACGTCGATGTCTTATTTTAGACGTAGAAACAGCATCAGTAACAATTTTACCAATGACTCAATTTGACGGCCAAGACCCGGCCTCTGAAAATGTACAAGATGAAATTGTTTTACCAGAACTTTCAAGAGAATATTTATTAAAAAATCTTTTATCAACTCACCCGACTCAACCTGTTGCTGGACGGCGTAGTGTCAACATTGAAGCATTTTCAGGTTCATCGAACGATGGCGCAAAACTAAGCAACAGTTATATCGTTTTAAAACCAATATCAGTTCCTATAGAAGCTGAATGGCCGAATCCTATACCAGATTTTTTTGCAGTCGATGAAATGTTATACATCAGTGATGTCATCTATGCATTATCAAGAGAAGAAAAAGCAAATAAAATTCGAAATTCCCAAAATCAAATGGTTCACAATATTATTTATGAAGATAATAAAGATAGTGAAACAACCGGTTCATCATTACCTACGAGTCGTGTTATAGTGGAGTCATTTGGAAAAGACGATTTAGATAAATCTATGCGTATTGAACAGTGGCTAAATGATTCAACACCATCTTGCAATATTGTTGAAGATCTAGATCAATGCTGGTCAACTATAGTGAGAATCAAAAAGCTTTTGCTTCGATTATATCTTTTTTTCATTTAGAATTATTCTGATAAATCAACATTAATTTTATTCAACAGGACGGGACAAGATATATCTTTCACTCATTTACATGGGCTTGAAGTAAGTTGATTTTTGTCTTTTTTTTTCAAAATTATGTTCACTTTTTGGATAGTTTTCTGAAAATACGCTATTACTTGATGTTATTTTGAACGACAATGAATGCGTTCCATTACTTATATTCAATGAACATGAATCAGCTGCGGGTGTGTGGGTGTGGGTCATAAGAGAAGACACACACAACCACACCCACACCCTCAATTTGCTCTAATTATTTCGCGAGTTTGCAATTAAAAAAAAGAATAGAGGGTTGCCGTTTTCAAAAAATAAAATATTAGATGAAAAATTACTTGAGGATATGTTTAGAATAAATAAAATTCCAGTCGATATTAAAATTTCGAAATTAACTCAATTGTTTTACCAGAAAGATCTTTGACATATTGAACCAATTTATATTTCTTTTTGCATCGTAAAACATGCGATGTTATAAGATTGAAAAATAGTGTGATAATGATTATTGAAAAAATATAATCGCGCAAGAGAAAACATTCAAAATATTATATTTTAATATTTATTTTTAGAATGATGAATAAATTGATACAACACCAAGGCAATTCAATCTCATAATATCTGGCAATAGACATTCTTCATCGTCTGTATAATATTGTATTTTTTTTCTTTAAATAATATATATCATGTTACATATGGAATAGAAAAAAGGATAAAAATAATGTAATATTGGTGAATAATACTTGTATACTTGAAAGTACTTCAATCATTTAATTTGAATAAGATAAACAAAAAGTAATTTTTTTTATTTAAAAGTTTTTCTTCTAATTGAAGTATTTGATATTTTGCTTACATGTATAACAACAAAAGATTGAGGGCAAGCGTTTAAAAAAGATTCCTAAACATAAAGGTTGCATGCGGTTGTAAAGATATCTGGTATATGCACTATTTTATTTTATTATATTTTTTCGCTTTCATTTTCCTAATTTAGATTCAGATGACAATACAATGGACAGTGTTTTATGTTCTTTCGTTTTTTTTTCTTAATATTTTCCTAGATAATCATATCAGATGAAGTCGATGACTTATGATTTTCAAATGCAGTCATTACATGGATTGATGCACGAAGCTATAAAAATTTTAAATTTAATTTGTACATGAGATGCATCGACATTTATACTATATATGTACGACTTATGCTCTAATGTTAACATAAATAATAAAGTCTCTTAATGTTTTTATGTGCTATAATCAATATGCTTCAAATACTAAGTGTGACATAGTGACAGTTCAATATATCCATTGAAAGCATTACAAACTAATCAATTTGATATACTGTTCGAACTATTGCAACAAGCATTAAAATGTTTGATATGAATTTCATTTTTTACTTAGATTTACAAGAACGAATTTAAAAAAAAGAAACAATAAGTATCAAAGAAGCAGCAGAATCATCTATTGAAAATAATGATGATGATGAAAATGATAATTATGAACATGAAGTTAAATAAAAAGATGCTATTCAATGATCGATAAATTCATATATATGACATTATAACTGCATCAGAACAAACATGTACTGAAGTTGAATCTCAATTAGAAGAATTACAACGAGCATATGAGGCATCAGAAAAAAAATCTATCGTCATTAAAAATTGACTTTAAAAATAAACAAACATATTTAAATACAATTGAAAAAGAATTTGAATCATTAAAAGAAAAATTTGATATTCAAGCAAATAAAAACGAAGAATTAAATGTTGATAATAAAGAACTAACAGATAATATTATTTATCTTCGACAACAATTACAAGAAAAGTTCTTCAAGAAGGACAACATAATCGAGAGAAACAAGCAAATAATAATTTTAAAGAGTTTATACAAGTTAAACAAACATTACAAGCAGGCCAACAAGAAAATAAACAATTAAAAATTGAATTAAAAAAATTACAGATTAAACTTTTTAATAAAAATGAGTAATTTAATATGAAATCAAAAACAGAGATTGACAGTCGGATTCACTGTGCCCTTGAGACATAAATTCTATCAAAATATGTCTTTTTTTGTAGCGTTATGTTTCAATGCTCCCATGATAGTTATTAAACCAGAACTGTACATGTCTAGTTTAGTTTGATTTTGAGCGAAATTCATATAGTTAAGAAGAGTATGTTGATATGTAATCGAATAAAAACAATGGTCTCGTAGGTAGAAAATAAATTATTGATGTATTTTTTGACGTTTCTTGGTCTAAGAAAAGCAAAATATAAACAAACCAGTTCTATCCATTAGAGAGAAAAGCACTTATGTTATGAACAATTTAACCGATGTCAATACAAAATCAGTTTGTGTCTCTTTGCTATACGAATAAAGTAAAAACAAATTTACTCTTGAATAAAGATTTTAAACAAGAATTCTATCAGCGAGGTGTTTCTTCGATTAAATATATTGATTTAGGTCACAACTTGATAATCATTTAATTAAAAAAATGTGAAAATTATTTTTCTTCTCAGTTTAAACACTTTAAAAGATCTGAACTGAGTCTGACAGAGGTCCTTTCGGTTGATCTCACCAAGTTTTTCTTGAGGAGTTGTATGGGAGCATTGAAAAAGTGAATCGAGTGAATGGCGCCGGGTTCTTCGCAGAAACCTAGGGTTTCCAGCGTTGTTTAGGAAATTTCCNCATTCGATAGAGCAAGTCGAGCTGTATCTACGATGAAGATTTGAGAACTTGATCTGATGAATCGGCGAATCGCGATGGGTTCTTCTGAAAAACTAGGTTTTTTTGTGGTCTTTTTTGCAGTATTTTCGGTTTTTCTCTATGATTGGTAGGTCTTGGGGAAAAAATAAATAGTGCGTTCCATAGAGCTCGTCGAGATCTATCTTGGTCCGATGTTGGGTCAATTTGGTCGGATGAATTGGCGAATATTATTGGAAAAAACGCGAATCCTGACCTAAGATATCCTACGTGCATTAAAATCATTCTCAGATTGTCTTCGTCCTGAAATGGCTCCATGGAATTTACATGTTAGTGTAATTGAACCAGGCGCATTACGAACACCCATGACGGAAGGCTACGAAAACACCTTGAGAAATATATGGAATGGACTTTCAATCGATGTACAAGAACGTTGGGGAATCAATTATTTAAATAATATCATTACAACAGCAACGAATAGTCGATTTATGATAACTGCTGATAATCCTTCTAGAGTTGTAGGAGCTATTAAGCATGCGGTGATGAATCATAAGCCTCATAGTCATTATCGACCAGGTTGGCAAGGCAAAGTTATTTTTTACATCTTATATCTATCACCTGTATGGCTCAGTGATAAATTATTAGCTAAAGCCTTAAACTGTGTGCCTAGTGGTGTGCAACATCAACTTTTGGATTAAAATCACACTAATGTCACAATGATATAAGATGTTTTCTATCAAAAAAGAGTTGTTTATCTTCGATATACAAATTTAATGTCGACTCACTCTAACGATACTCTTGCTATTTTCTTCCAGAGAACATTTTTTATGGTAGTAAAAATCAAATGAAAATTTTCAGTCATTCTAGTCTGTCAATTCGTAACGCTTTATCAATAATTCTCATCATCTAATTCAAAATTTTCATCAGTAACAGTAAACGGTCGGTTCAATAGATGGCTTCCTACTGTTAATTCAAGATGTATTTATCTTTTGTTATTTTAAACTCGTTTAGTCGATGTGTGCGTTTTTGCAAAAATTTGACTTTAAAAATATTTCACCTCACCAATCAAACAATCGTAATCATTGATACTGTGGGTGTGAATGTGTTTAGATTTAACTGTGTTGGTGTAGTAAGTTTGGCAATAGAAGTTTCAGACTTTGTTTTGCTGTGGAAAATCTTGCAATCAGTGTAGATTTTCGTTCCTCTAGAAATATAGGATGAATTATTTAAAAAACAGGCAAAAGCTTCCTAAGGATATGTATCTGTTTTCTCTCTCTCTCTAGTAACACGCATACCTTATTTTATCTTCATCTCGAATGAAAAATTTTGTCTAGACTACCGGGTGGCCCATAAAGAATGTCACCCTCAGTGTTTTTGGAATATCTCGCTCAAATTGTGGCGTAGATATTTCAGTTTTGTTTTTCCAAGAGGTAGTCCGTGCAATTCTCTACAAAACCTAGCGAAAAGAGCTGTTCGAACGATTAACTATGGAAGTATATCCAGCCAACATTGCAATACCCCAAAATTGTGCACTTTTACAGCACTCGTGTTCATATTAACGATTTCGCGCCGCTCTGTCGACCCCATATAAACAGGTTTAATAGGCCATTTTTTAGCCCTTGAAAAGTTCTATTGGTTCAACGAATACCTTTTTTGACATATTCTTAATTTACTCGAACAAAACCCTTTCTTTGCTCCTCTCTGTTCACGCTATGAGAATCCTCCATTACGTTTCATCGCGATTTTAATTTTGCTATCATAAGTGGAAAATTATTACATATTCAAATTTAGTACTAGGTTGAAGGAAGACGTTTTCTCTATCATATCGCTACGAGCAGAATGGTGTAAAATAATTTGCTGCAGTGCTTGAGGTTCATAATAAGAACGATCAATGATTCCAACGCATTTTTTTGTAGAAGACAGACCACTGAAACCGTGCAATCGTATCTGGATACTTCTTTGAAGCTTTGCTAGAAAAAGTACACTCGAAAACACAGAAAACTTGCATTAGAATTGGGTTTCGTATCTAATTTTCTAGAAGAAATGAAATAATTAATTTTCTAAAAATGCGCATTTGAAAGTGCGCCATTTTGGAGCATTGCAATGTTGACTGGATGTACTTCCATAGTTAATCGTTCGAACAGCTCTTTTCACTAGGTTTTGTAGGGAATCGCACGGGCTACCTTTTGGAAAAAAATTGAAATATCTACGCTACAATTTGAGCGAGATATTCCAAAAACACTGAGGGTGACATTCTTTATGGCCCACCCGTTATCATTATATTATAAATCATATTTTTAGTTCGCCTGTCGATGATGTTTAAATTGTCAATAGATGGTGCTCTGTATTAGAGATATTTCTATTAGTCCCTCCATAAAATACCATTAAGGGAATTTACCTTATTTTTTTTCTTGGGATCTGATACTAGTATGATTGAGAATAAATTTCTTTTACATGAAAGAATAATCTATTCTTAATGTTATTCAATCGAAAGACTTTGAAACTCGATAATATTTAAATATATATATTGTCAATCTGAAGATATCCAGCGACAGTTTCTATTTATCATGTCAAGTAAACAGTCATAGATGTCAATCATTATTTTTCTTTTTGCTCGTAGATATGATTTTGTTACAGAATTCAAGGAAATGAAACGAAAATTTGTTTTCAAATTATATTTAATGTTAACTTGACATCATAAACTATTCTAATATGAAAAATCATCCACCATGCAAAGATTGTCTATGATCAACATATTCTTTTTCGATTTGTAAAGAAAATGACAAAGAATGTTTCTTTTCTTGATCATATCATGAACATGAAAACTGAATTAAAAATATTAATTATTATCTGTCGAATTACATATACTGTATTGAAACCGATTATAAATTGTGATAACTTCGTATGGAATCATTCATTCCATGTAATGATTTAATTTAAATATTAATGACTATCGACATTATTTTCATTTAATTTGTATTGAAAAAAATGACTTAAGATTAAACAATAACCGTATTGTCCGCATCGTAGCAATAATTGTTAAATTCATTATGAACAAAGTAAACTATAATTCGTCTCATATTTTTCAATTATTTACCTATTTTTTTGTGTCCTCGACTTATAATCGATATGTATTGAATCTCAAAAAAGTAGTCACATATATGAATAAATTCTAATTTTCCCTAATTAGTTCTATGATAGACTTTTTTCGCCGTCAATCGAAAACTTTTTTCTCATTATCGAGTTAGATATGTATTTAGCAATATTATAAAATATTTTAGATAAGTTTAATGAATTCACTTTGTGAATGGTGTGATAGTCAACCGGCTGACAGCCAAGTAACAAATAATTGTCAACACAAGTTATGTTGTAAATGTATTATTGATGATAAAACATGTCAATCGAACTGTCCAATGTGTTGGTATACGAATGGATCAAAATTTATACGTAACAATAAAATTTGTGGTGGTAAGCGAACAAAGAAGATTTCTACAACATATCGCACCAGAACTGGGCAGAATACTTGAAGTACTCGTACTCATACTCAGATGGTCAGTACTCGTAAACATACAAGAAACTCTTATCTTTAACCATTTAATAATTTGCACGATTTGTATTGAAAAATTATTCTGTCTGTGCCCTGTTGAAAACTAAAGTCAATCACTGATGACTTCTTTTCAATCGACACTATAATACATTTCGGTATTTGAACCAAAACTGGCAGTGAGTAGATTTTCGAAAAAGGAAATTGCCTAGCTAAATATGCATATTTCGGAAACTACATGGATGAAAAAGAGAAATTACTGAGAGTGCAATTACATCATAAGGCAAATTCGACAAATCTTCAGACTACCATAACATAGGAAAAGAACTTTCTTAACGAATTTCCTGGGAATTTTGGTAAATACGAAAATTTCTGTATTCATATTGTATAGGTATAAGAATAAATATGTATATGGATTTAAAGACCCTACCCTCGAGAATGACAAGAATTTCTGTATTGATCGTAATGTCCAGGTAATTACCAAAATTATTAGAAAATCTACTTCCTTTTGTGTACTAATTTGCTTTCATATTATGAGTTATTTCCGAAATTAACGGGAAATTTACCTTTGTATGTGAAACAAGTTTCGGAAATTCCAGGAAATTTTGTTAGGAGTTTATCTTAAAATATGATATTTTCTGATAATTCTCTTTCGCATGTAATGGAAATTTCAAGGAAATTTTTGTTGACACTCTTGTATGTCGTTTGATAACGATAGAGAAATTGGCTATTTTTGAAAATTTAATTTTTCGGAAATCTGAACATATCTCAATTCTTACAGTGATTCATTTGAAATCTATAGTTAATGAATAAAATTAAAAAAATTGTAATATTAGTATGTTGTAGTGGAATCAATCTTGGTGATAAAATTGTTCACTGTAAGGAAGGTAAACATGGTCACTGTTCTGAATGTTATGAGAATGGTTGTATATTATGTCAATTCCGTAAAACAAAGTTGTGGAATGATGTTCCGTATCGTCATCTTGGGGCGAATTCTCAACAAGTGTTATATACATGTCATATATGGCAAACGAAATATGAAGATTTCAAACAATCAACGATGAACAGTAAAATGACATCTGATAGAGACGATCCATCACCTATGGAAGTTGACGACAAAGAATACTGTATTTCAGGTTAGTTCTCTTTAAAATAGTTCGTAAAGAAATTGATAGTAAAACGTTCTTTTTTTTCTTTCTTGTTCTTCCAACTTACTTGAAAAAATGTGATGAGATGAGTCATCAGATATTTTGTTTTTTTTTCCTTGAAATTAAAACAAAAAACATTTCGATATAACGTATAAGATGGGTGAGACAAAACTTTTCAAATAAGAAATTTTCACTTTTTAGCTTTGTTGATCGAAATAAAAAGAAAAATCACTGTTTTATTTCCAAATAGGTCAATATCTATCACAAAAGCACACAAAGAAATCTTCAACAAATGAAGAAGTTGGTGATTGCATGATATGTCTAGAAAATCTAGGTTCATCATATCATAAACTTGAAGTATGTGGTCATCTTTTTCATAAATTATGTATTAATCAGTGGTTTCAATCTACTGGAAAACAATCTTGTCCCAATTGTGGATATGTCTATGGTATTAGCAAAGGTATGATATTAATAAATAAATAAATAAAAACAAAAAAATGCTACTACATTAATTATTATTATTTAGGTCCTCAGCCTTCTAATGGTCAAATGACATGTAAATTTCTTCCAATGCCTTTACCTGGATTTGAAAATGAAAAATATGGATTTCATGAAGCACCAACAATTGAAATAACTTACAGATTTCCACCTGGTACTCAAGGTCCTCTTAATCCAAATCCAGGCAGTCATTTCAGTGGAACAACACGTACAGCTTATTTACCAAATAATAAAGAAGGAAAAGACATATTAAAATTATTAAAAAAAGCATTTGATGATCAACATATATTTACAATAGGAAGATCATCAACAAGTGGTCAAGATAATGTTATCACTTGGAACGATATTCATCATAAAACAAGTATTCACGGTGGACCTGATCGGTAAGAAGAAAAGAAATTCATCTTTATTGTCTCATTCCAATTTTTAATTGTACTATTTTTCTTTTTTAGTTTTGGTTATCCAGATCCAACATATTTATTTCGTGTTCGTCAAGAACTTTCTGACAAAGGATACAAATAATCTTTGTTTTTTTCTCCATTAGTATTTTTATTTTTTTCATAAATATAAAATAAACTTGAATTGTGATATATATATATATATAACTGGAAACAAAATATGTAAAGAATGATTGTTTTAGATAGTAATGGCTGCATCCTATTGGAAAAGTTCACAATTTGAGCAATGGCTATTCGATCGTCAAGAATTAATGTCATTTCGTCTGCGTGATATATCATCGTGGTCAACAAATAATAATTCATCATTAATAACAGAAGATGATTATTCAAAAATACTAATTTTTTATTCAAATATAATTCAACATATAGGTGAACAATATAAAGTTCGTCAACAAGTTATAGCGACAGCAATCGTCTATTTAAAAAGATTTTATGCAAGATATCCATTAAAAAGTATTGATCCATGGCTACTTTGTCCAACTTGTTTATTTCTTGCTGCTAAAGTTGAAGAATTTTCTACACTCAATCATCAACGAGTTTGTAATGCAGCTGCAACGACTTATAAGAAATATGCACATTTATTAGGTAAGATTTTAAGAAATAATCAAGAAATTTTATTTAAAAATATGCTAGTAATATGAATAGTGAAGTACACAGGTACAAACTTATATTAACTGAAATAAAAAAATGATTTAAAATCATCATTGAATAAAAATATCAAAGAAGAAAAAAGAAATCAGTTTTATTTTTTCAAATAAATATTTATTTAAAGTTAAAAGAATACTTTTCTGTTAATTTTGATTTTATAATTTAGTAAAATGAGATTTTATTCCAATAAAAATAGAAATCATAAGAGTGGTCTAAGTCGTGAGATCTATAGGTGAGATCCAATTCGATTTTGAGAATCGTTCGTAGACTACAAATTAATTTTTAATCGACACAATAAATTTTATGAAATCTTTTTTTGGTTGGTTATCATTTGCCACAAATCGAAATCCCCAGATACATCTCTACACCATATCCACACTTGTGGAGAATAAAACAAGTATGGTCCTTTCTGGTGACCAAATAGGGATTTTGGTTTAGGGATTTTTCTTATACACTATATGCTGTTCAAGTCACAACCGAGTAGGGTCTCAGTTAGAGATGCATCAGTACCAGTATACTGGGTACTGGTAACACTGGTGACCACTATTCACTTGACAGGTAGACTAGTATAATACCGGTACTGGTGCATCCCTAGTCTCAGCATTCATATCATTCTGTACTTATGCTTCATATTACCCATGACTGAAGATCTCTTACAACCGAGATCTCATTCAAATGTAACGCATACTGACACCGTATCTGGTCACTAGATTCAAAACATACTACATGCATTCAGAATCTTATGCGTTTTTTCATCGTATCTTGTTAATGTGTCCAGGCATTGTAATTTATTTAGAAATTAGATCCGATATTCTCCTTTAAAATAGAATATCGACAAGAATATTGATCAATCCTAATCGAGATGGAACAGTGTGACAAAAATAAGCAATCTTTCGCTATGAAAGCACAGTTAATTTTACATATACGTTCTACGGCTGTCTTGATATTATTCTGGCGATTAGACACAAAGATTTTATTATGAGATTGTGATAAAAGTATTTTGCTTGTCTGAAAGGTTTATCGTAACTTTTATTTGCAATATCCACATTTTTAAATTTGCTAAATATTTAAAACAATGACTGATCATAGAACGACCAAAAAAACTGCAGCACAAAGAAAGAAAGAAACTAATAGTATGAAAAGAACAGAGTCTTTTAACGTAGAAACAACAAAGTCATTAATTTCATATAACAAAAAGTATCATAAGAAGTAAAATACGAAAAACCATAGAGAATAAGAAATTAACAAAGTCTATTGTATATTCTGGTGACCAAAATCATCTCTAAGAGTTTCTGATAAACAGAATCGCCTTTCGAAATGATTCTAATAAGCAGAATCAAAAACAAATCTTTGGTAGACGCTTTCCCAATGGTTCCAAAAGAAAAAACTCAAACAAGAGTATACGGACATAGCCCGTTAATTGGGGTTCGACTCTTTCATATTGTATACGGTGATCTAGCATAGTTTGTTTTCAGAAAATATCCTGTACATATATTTGAATTTATCCAGGTACAATGATTACTAGAAAGACGTGATACTCTTATATGACCCTTAAAAATCAACTATCAGCTGAAATTAATATCACAAAGTCAATTCAGAAATAGTATTTACAAGAGCAAATACTTACATAGGAAGAAACATAATTAATGTGCCGAACTGTAGGTTGATTATGTTAGAAGTAGTTATGGCTAAAAGATTTATTTTTCTAGTATTCATACCCAACACGCAGTCGTCCGTCTATGCTGTGCTAGTGTTTTGAACTTTTTCTAGAAAATAATGTTTTTCTTCGACGACTTTGAAACAAATTTATCACAACAAAAGATTTTCTGGTCCACAGAATGGACTAAACACATGCACTCTTCGTATTCATTCTATAGACTAAACAGAACTTTCATTCCAACAGAAACGAATTTTTTCTATAGAATACATTCTTTTCCTATGCCACACACAGACAATATGCAGTGTCTTCCCTCAACATATAAACTTTAGTAGAAAAAGAGACAGAAAAATGAATTTCAGACGTATATGTGAGTAAATATAGACAATGAATACAAGGCGATTCTGGTAACCAGAACGTACTTGTCTATACTATGACTAGCGCCAAAGTATTTAGTTTCAATGGTAAAAGATTTTCGGTAGAAGATGGTGGTGAATTATGATTTATAAGCCATGTCGTATATTGAAAAAAAATCCTCATATTGAAAAATCCCTAAATCAAAATCCCTATTTAGTCACCAGAATAGGCCATACTTGTTTTATTCTACACAAGTGTGGATATGATGTAGAGATGTCTCTGGGGATTTCAATTTGTGGTAAATATTAAAAGTCACAGTTGAGTACAACTATTACAAAGAATATTATACTTTTTCATTCAATTGAATATTAAAATCTAATCTGTAATGATAATTAAGATCAGAATACCTATTAAATTTAACTCAACATAGAATTTGAAGATGCAAAACTAATTACCGGAGAAAGATTCAAATAATTAAACAAGTAAAATATTTTCTTTTTACATGTTCTTGTTTATCAATTGGTGACAATTATTTTGGTAAATTATTAGAATAGAACTTGTTATGTATTTTTCAAGACTATTTCTTCCATTTCAATCGGAAAACGAACAAAAAGAAACAATACTAATCAAATGATCGATTCGAGTTAACGAAAAACTATTTATTCTAAACTGTTTCTATTTATTTTAGGTGGCCCAGGAGAATATCCGTATCTAATAAAACATATTCTTGAATGTGAATTTTATTTACTTGAAATAATGGATTGTTGTCTAATAATTTATCATCCATATCGTTCATTGGACATGTATACACGAGAATTTCAAATTGATCAACAATTATTTGAAGCAGCATGGCGTATTATAAATGATTCATTAAAAACAGATGCTCCACTTTTATATCCACCTTATGAAGTTGCACTCGCTTGTCTTTTACTTGCAGCAACATATCGCGATAAAATGGCAATACTTAAACAATATATGATTGATGCACAAATTGATGTTGAAAGAGTTTATGAAGTTGTTAAACTTGTACTAAAATATTATGAATTAATGACAACATATGATGCTGATCCACCAAACGATGGAAAACAAATCAAAGAGCTTTTATCGAAAATCCCAAAACCTAAAATAATTCCCAATGAATCATCGCGGCCATCATCACAACCCAATGAACAACAAATCCAGGGAACTATTGGACAACAAAATAATAACAACAATACTACTACTGCTACTACAAATAATAATAACAATAATAATAATAACAACAACAACAACAACAACAATCATAATAATAATAATAATAATAATAATAATAATAATAATAATTGACATATGAAGAAAAACTCAGATAGAAAAATCAAATATTGATTTTGTTTTGTTTCTTTTTATAAAAGAGAAAAAAAGGAAATTTTGAATAAATAAATGTTACTTAGTCATTGTATATTGTACTTTAGATTATTTCTCTTATATCTTAATCAATGTCATGGTTACTTAAACAATGAGCCATTCATTGGTGTCTTCATTCAATAATAGAAAAAAATTAATAGATGGGGATTCTTCAACAACAATATCCACCATTTTTCAATCAAATTTAGCTTGTGTTTTAAACGATCCGAAAAAGACACGTGCAGAAATCTCAACATTTTTTACTAAAACATGGGGTTAGTTTTCTTTTTCTTTTCACTTAAATAAATAAAAGAATCTATGATTTCTATTAAAGGTAATTCATTTGTTGATCGTTCACCTGATCAATTAACGCGTCTTGGCGATTATAGCCTCAATGATTTTGAAATATATTTTAATAGTTTAAGAAAAAGTGAAAAATATGGTCGACCACGTATGCGACAAAATTCATCAAATGATTCAAATATTTCACAAAAACCGAATTCAGTTATCAACATTCCACAATTATTTTTTTCATCACAATTTACACTAAGTGATACATCCACATTTAATCTTGTTTTTCCAGGAATAATTCCAATAAGTCGTCAACGATCTCCTATACATTTTGAACAGCAAAAAACAAGAACAACATCAACAAGTAGTGAGAAATCAGAAGGAAACAATAGAAGACAATCAACTTCGTCAGCAACTAATACCACCAAAGCAACCACCAATGGAACACTTAGGTTTGTTTTGAATATTGTATTGAACAAAAACTAAATAAACTTTGCTCGATTTCTTTTTATAGAAAAAACAGATTTTTTTTTGTTTTTTTTTGACTAGTTTAATGATAACATCAAATTCCATTCGACAGACAATATTGATCTTTAATTTTCAAAACGTAGATAATGTAATTGAACCAGAAAAAAAATTCTCTATTGATTTCAAGCATTTGCCTATTGGATTTCTAAATTAGAAAAAGAAATTTTGGCATGATTTACTTATCAAAAAATAAAACAGATTAAAGACTTGAGTGATTTAAATTTGTAGGAGATTATTCATGAATATTATAATCTATTAAGTTGATCCTATTCTCAACTAATAATTAGAATATAATTTAATATTTAAGACTCACAGTAAATTCGATCGTGTTTTGCTTAGTTCTACTGATTTTCTGGAACAATAGATTCTCATCATGAATAGAAAAAGAAGTTGTTGACTTTTTTGTGTATGTTCATCTCTTAGCCAACACCAATGAAAATAAAACACTGCATATAATAGTCCTAGTTCAATAAAATCTTTCTAGATACGATAGAATAACTAATCAAGTATATCTATGTACACATATATTGAAACCTGATACATTTTCAATCAAACATAGTGTTTACTAATATTTTTTTTGTGTCTTTAATTGAATAAAATCTATTCACTATGAACGTATTTTCTAACAAGATTATCATGAAAATTAACGAATAAAACTTCATTTTTAGTTAGAAATTTTTTTAATCTATTCTTTTTACATTTATTTAAAATGGTTTCAATTGCAATGTCAATTCTACTTTTGAATAAAATAATTTTTCGTTTATTAAAAAAAGAAAATTTATGTTTCGAAGAAAATAAAATATAACATTTCTTTAATTAATTTTAGTGGTTCTGTATCCAATTCTTCCTCGCCAAAACATTCAATAAGTTCAACAACCCGTTTATTACAAGACAAATATACTCATTATTTAGATGAAGTTGAATTATTAATAACACGTGCATTATCAACAAAATCTCATTGTTTTCATGATGCTGTTCGTTCTCATGATGAAATTCAATCATTTTTAAATACCACACGTCATGCAATATCATCCTTACGTGGTGAATTGTCAAATTATGATTCTCAATCTTTATTGACACTACTTCGTCTTTATCGTTTACTTCGTCAACGACAAAATCAAAGACAACTTCTTAAACGTTTAGAATCTTTATCTATTGTGAAACAAACTCATATGCAAGTTCGAGCTTTGCTAACAACAAGTGATTATTTATCGGCTTTGGATTTAATTGATGTAACACGAGAAATCATTTCAACACAATTGAACGATCTTGTTTGCTTAAGATTTTATGATACACAATTAAATGAATATTATTTACTTATTATTAATCTTATGAGACAAGAATTCGGTCAATATTTAACTAATCAACTGTTAGCACAACAAGGTTTCTTTTAGTTTAATTTAAATTTAAATTTATTTTTGATTTAACTGTCTAGATTTAATACTATCAAATGATTATGTCGAAGAAGATAAACTAATAACAATTCTGATTGGATTAATTCGTGTTAATGATGACAAATACGTTGATGAAATTCGATCAAAATTTGAACAATTCATATTGGATATTATTGAACGAGCAATATCATCAAATTCAAAAGATATTTATTTAGAAAAATCAAATAAAACAACAGCTAAGACTAATAGGTAATTTTAAAAAGAAAATTGATCTTTATGCTAGAATAGGTTATTTTTGTTTTCTGATTTTATCAACATTTTAAAGCGTTAATTATTATTATTATCGACGAGAAAACGTACTTTGTTATAGTGACACCGTATGAGTTTGGATTTTCTAAAATCGACCAAGTTCGTTTTTTTCTACTTTGACGCATTATCTGTTTTTAAATTCACTGATAATAATTATATATTTATACACAAAAATAAAGAAAGTCTGAATTCGAATATACGTAGATTAAAATATATAGCAATTACAAGAATATATGACAAAAAAAGACAAGAAAATATTATTAGAAGTTTCTAAAACATATTTGTTTATTAATTAAAATAAAATTGTGTAAAAACTAATTTTAGACGAGAATAAAAGACGATTATATAGAAATTCGATGTTTGAAGAAATAGTTATAGTTAATCATAGTTGTTTTTTTGTAGGCGTTGAAAAAGAAAAAGAAGACTTTAGAAAGTAATTTTTCTTCTAGTAGATAAAATTTAAAAACAAGCATTATCATTGATAGTGTATCATTTTTGTTAAGTTTTCATCGCATAGGAGAGTAAATTTAGTGAAAATATCAGAACTGAAAACTTATTACAAAAGTTGAATCTTATGTTTCTTTATTTTTGTATACGTCAGATTGATCAATTTTTTTTTTAAATTATTTCTTCGCTTATTAGAAATTCTAAATAAATATATTTGTTATATGATCATCAATTCTGAATTTAAACACAACAAAATTCGATATACACAGCAGTTCATTTGAAAAGAACTAATCGTAAAAATCCACCATTGACAGTAATCATTAGTATCGCCGTAAATCGATTTACTCGTCTAGACATGAACATTCATAATAATAACAGCACAGAAGTTAGTGTGTGCGCAGGATAACACCTCAGCGATCTTACGCTCATTATTGTTTTTGATGGACAAAGATTTATTTCACGAAAAAATATAGGAATCTTATTCAAAACATCTTTAGGCCATATGAGAACTAATTTTTATTCACACGAGAATAACAAACTGAAGAATTCCATGATACTTCTTATAGATTTAAATTGATGAAGCTCAAAAATTATGCAATTGATGTTAATCAAAGTCAGTTATGTTTTTTTAAATGACCTCTCGAATAGATATTCTATTGATTTTATAAAAATTACTGTCAGTTTTATCTTACAGTTATCGTAGGAATCAATTTCTACCATAGATAAATCTGTTGAACAATAGAATAATGAAGGATACGATGATTTGATTTGAAATTTTACTTAAAATAAAAACTAGTAAAATTTGCGATGACATTCTAAAAAAGAAGTTCAAAAAAAATTAATTTAATTAAATATATTTAAGTGAACAATCTTCATTGAACGAAGAATCCTCTACAATTCCTCGCTACAATTATCCATCATCAATAAATTCTAATTCTGGTTCATTTTCTTCATGGATTCGATTAGCTACTTTAATTCTAACATCAACTGAACAGGGTCTTTATCGTCTTAGAAATCTTTCTCAATATATAAATGATGCACTTTTAAAACATCAATTAAAGAATACTTCATCAATAGGATCACTACTAAATAATATTTATGATACAGTACAAGATCGTCTAACAGTTGTATTAACACAAGAATGTGCACGTTATCAAGTTCATTTCGAACGTTTATCACTTGATGAATATTCACAAATAGTTAAATTAATTGAAAATTTCATATTACATGTAAATGGTGATGATAAAAAATACAAATCTCGACCATTAAGAACATTTTTACAATCACAAACAAGTAAATTTTTAACTCATTTTCATGATGAAAGAAAACAACGTGTTGTAACTACATTAGATAATGAACAATGGAAACAAGTAAATTTTTTTCTAATAATTCAAACATAAATAAAATAAAATAAAATTGATAGGTTCCCGTTCCTCGTTCAATTCAAAATTCAGTTGATGAACTATTCAATTTATCATCTTCAATAAATTCAAATGGATCAGAAACATTAACTATTGATAATGAACATTTTATTGTGTCAAATAGTGCTCTTCATCTATTTATGCTGGTGCTTGATTATTGCTCGTGTGCTCAATTATTAACTTCATCATCAATAAATGATGTTGAACATCGTCTTATTGAATTACTTAATCTTTTCAATTCTAAAACTTGTCAATCAGTATTAGGAGCTGGTGCAGTTAAATTAGGAAAAATAAAAACTATTTCAGCTAAAATTCTTGCCATTACGTGTCGATGTTTACAATTTATTAAAATAATTTTACCCAAAATTAAATCACATTATGATCAATTGCAGGTATTTTTTCATTTCATTTTATACTAAACAAACGAGTAAACCTTTTTTATAACGAAAAATTAATTTTTTAAAGAAAATTTCTTTATGAAGTTAATAATTTGTTATTAGACACATATTTATACATCATATTTAATGATGATCATCTTTTTATAGAGATTAAAAAAGTACAAACTAATATTATGAAATATTCCAGATGTAGATAATCAGATACATCAATTATATAGTTTTCATTTCTCTTGAAAAATATAATGATGCATCGACAAAAAATATTCTCCGATGAATTAGAAAATATTTTATAATTGTTGCAGTTGAATTTATCAATTTCATCTTTAGTTTTTTTTCAATGAATATTTGCAAATTTTCCATTATTCAGATGAACTTCGTAGGAAACATTTATTACTTTTTATGAAATCATCCTATAAGAGAAGTATGACCTATAAAGAAAAACTTCCTCTTTCCTTCGAAAAATAATTTATTTACATAAAGAATTGATAAAGAATTATAAGCTCAATTAAAAGCAAAGTAGATTAAAAAAACGAATAGAAAATATCAGTGGAACGAATATAGAAAAGTAGTTAATCATGATGAAACATATTGAACAATACGTAAGTTTTATTTTCTGCATTAACACTCAAGATTTAAAATCAATGTTTACTTCAGCGTTAAATATAGAATTATTTAAATATCTAGCATTAATCAATATTAAACTGATTTCTACGAGCAATATCTATCGATCTTTTATCGTTTTATGATGATTTTTTTATCATTTTTCAGAAATAATCATTCAACAAAAGATAGTGTGATTATATATATAAATACGAATGAAAGTCAAAGCAAGAGAGCAATTTTCCTCTATTACTCATTCAACGATAAAATGAATTGAATTATTGATTTTCAATTGTTTTTCTTTTATTTACAGGCTTCATCTGAATCTACATCAACAATTTCATCTATTTCATCTGCTAAACAATTTGAACAATTGGCAAAACTTTATTCGGAACATATCGATGAAATTCATGGAAAATTAATTTCAATAATTGAAACAACGTTTAATGATACACTTTCATCATATGAAGTTCGTGCGCCAATGCCAAGTGATTGTTTTCGTACACTTGTAACACGGCATATAACTGCTTTTTACAATGCTGTCGCACGTATTGTTTCACCTAGTGATCTTATTCTACTTTTTACTCGTCTTAATTCAATATTTAAACAGCTATTAGCGAAACGTCTACGACAACTTAGAATTGCTAATGATGGTGGACCTCAACATGGACTCTTAACAAGTGATCTTTTGTATTATATTAAACAGGTTCAAAGTTTTCCTGGACTCGAAATGTTGGAATTACATGTTGATGAAATTTGGACGACCAATTAATCTTTTTTCTTGTCTTTTATTATTTTTTTCCTTGTTTATTTTTCTTCAAGTTAAATATACACACATAAAACAAGCACTTTGAAAAAATCACTTATCTACTAAACTAGATTATCTAAAATGTCACTTTGTTTTCTATACTGCTACCGAACTTGAAAAATCAGACGTAAGATCTTGTAGTAACATACGCGAAGATCGCATGTGGATGAGAGCGAACTTTCCATTGTAATTATACTCTCATATGAAGTTTCCTAATAAAAATCAATGCAAATTATTACTACTTTATTTTACTACGATTCATTAATATTTCCTTTTTATCAAAAAATATTTCAATTTCAATTCTAATTAACATTACAATGCCCGAAACTAGCATTTTCATTATCTTGAAAAAAGTAGAACCTTCATTTTGACCAGGAACATTTAAAATTTGACCACAGCATAAATACAAATCACTATCAAAGCCAAGGTTGCCACCTCTTCCGCTTTTTGCGGAAAGTTTCCGCTTTTTCACTTTTTTTCCGCTATTTTTCCGCTGTTCCGCTTTTTTCCGCTTTTTCGTATAAAATGTGTTGCATATCAAACATACGTACAGAATAATATTTGACATTATTGAGTCAATGCTTATTGTTTACAAATACTGTGATCTATCATCTTTTTATGTTTTGAAACTTTGATGAAATAAAAAGAAATCCAATAAATATGAAAACAATGCCTAATATTCTCAGAAGCATCACAAATCTGCAACAATATAAGCTTCCGCTTTTTTTCCGCTTTTTCTGTTTTTCTTTCCGCTATTTTCCGCTTTTTAAGATCATTTTTCCGCTTTTTGAACTTAGTCAGGTGGCAACCCTGATCAAAGCAGATGAATGTTCTACTTAGAATAATAAGTTTCTTGTGTTGTACAGATTTTTTATGAAATTACATGGTCAATTTTTGTCGAACTATTAAGAACTGTTTCTCCACATTTCCTTTTCGTCGTGATAGAACGTGATATTCTCATGTTTGGTCGCTGATTCAAAGATATTTCTAGTCATATATTTAAGTATACTAACTTCTTCTATAGTTTCTCGAAATACATAGCAATAGTTGTTGACACATTTAGATTGTCTTGCAGCTGTGGAGTTTCTTGTCTCTAATCTGTTTTACATAATTTCATCCAATCAATATATATGCTATCATATGAACTTCTAAACAATCGTAAATCGATTAGTACAAACTCTTGTATTATTTATCCTTTTGAAGACTTAAAGTGATTGTTTTATGCAAATTAGAAAATATTATTTTCAGTTGAATATTTTAGTTGAAATAGTATTCAACAGTTGATCTACTTCGTTTTAAAATTAGTTTTATTTATGTTTCTTTTTCATTGCTTTTTTGTTGTTCTTGTTGCATTAGACAAAGTATT
Organism: Rotaria magnacalcarata; assembly: GCA_900239745.1. Taxonomy (NCBI): domain Eukaryota; kingdom Metazoa; phylum Rotifera; class Eurotatoria; order Philodinida; family Philodinidae; genus Rotaria; species Rotaria magnacalcarata. The sequence continues at coordinate 23,017 of OENM01000742.1, forward strand.
TTTATTTTGTCCGATTTGAAATAGTTTTCTTCTTGTCGCATTTATTTAAAAAAATAAATCAATGAATAAATTGAAGAGATTACATCTTGTATACTCGTCTATTTTGATTATTATTTAATGTTGCATAAAATTGAAGCTAGCCCACACATAAATGTGATCACTTCCAAAAATTCTTAGAGCATCTTCGAGCGATCGATCTTGAGTATTCCACGCTTTGCCTTGTTCAATCAAAGCAACTTGATTTGGATCATAAAAAATATGATCAATAGAAATATCCGACTCATCATCTTGTCGATCAGTATAATATGAAGGAATAATCTTATCTTCATTTGATTCATTGAAGACATTTTTGAACTCAATCCATTCAAACTGATCATAAACAATTTTGTCCGCATTTAAATCTCCAGCCATAATGGACATAGAACTTGAAGTACCTAACAATTCATTGCATTTATTTTTAACCATTTTTGCTTGTGGCAATGGACAAATATAGTCTAGGTGTAAATTAACTAAATGAATGTTTTTCGAAGGAATAAAAATTATTTGAATAGCATCGCCTTGTTTCGAATCAAGAATACCATTAATTATCTGGGCTTCTCTGGCATATTTCCAATCTTTATGAATCAATGTAAGAAGTCCATTAGCTAATGACGCTGAACTTGGATTATTGGGTGCGAATTCAGATATATATCTATCGCCTAATTTTTCTTGAAAGAGAGGTATCATATTTTCTTGAGCTTCTTGAATCATAATGACATTACAATTCCACGAAGAAATATTTGATGCAATGACTTTGATTCGCGTATGATGATCGGCAGCTAAATCATATACAGATGGATACCATTCTTTCTCAACCCAGCAAGGTGCTAAAATATTCCAACTCATAAGTAATAAATCACATGTTTGGTTTGCCTTCATTCTTAAAATCAAATAAGATACGAAGATTTTATAATCTAAAAGTTTCCAAAAAGAAACACAAGAGTCTAAATATGGATTTTCTTCAATGAATTTTTTGTGTTTATTAATTTATTTATTTACATTAGTAACTATGTTGAAATATTATTTTAAATCATTGGTTTTTCTTTTCTCTGTTTCATTCTTACAGTTGCCATATTCGTCAGTGAATGAAGTAATCAACTACAGAAACGATAGGGGTCATAATAATACTCAAGTTGAGTAAATCAAGAGTAAGATTCTTTCCAAGTATATGGACAAATCATGAATTCGATTATTCATTTATCTCCATTTTTAAGACTCAAATAGATGATTAAAATTAATTCCTATAGATCAAATTATGAATAATTACTAAACTTTCAATTCAAATCATCTATGTTATGACGATGATATTACTATCCATATATAAAATGAATAAAGTTTCTAATAAAAAAGTGTCGTCTTACATATATATATCTGTTTCTTAAAGATTATAGAAAAACATTACCATCGACTTCTGTTTAAAACATTGGAGTCATTTTCAAGGAAATTATAATATGTAATCTTTCATATTTTTTTCAAAATATTTTTTATAAACTATAAGATATTTTTCAAAGAGAAAAACATTTAGTATCAGCTATAAATCGAAGTTTTGCGACTTTCCCATCACATCGCATAGTAACGATAATGAAAAATCGTACAATGATGAATATAATCTCCCTTGTAACGGATGATACAAACGCGACAGACATCAGAACCATAGCTTAGATTTTCTTAGCGATGAAAAATAAATCAGTAAATAGAATTAAAAATCAAATATGGACTATAAAATATTTCAAAACTTTTCTCGCACTTTGATTGGCTCGAATAGATTTGCCAATCTTTGCGTGATTGTTGTTCAGAGATGCCAGATGTGAAAGTCGAAAATTCCGGAATTTGTTTTTCAGAATCCGGAAAAAATCCGGAAAGGTTTTCAAGGGTCAATTTTAGTCACGTAAAGGACATCTTTCTCAGTTAAATTATAAATAACTTTGTATATTTTTGCAAAATAAAACATACTGTAATTACACAAAAATAAAAACAAACAGCTAAATGTTGTCAACTTATAGAAAATAACTTAGAAATTATACAATTTCAAGTTAATTAACACGTTGTTTTTTGATACAATATTTTTCATTAGAACGAATAAGTTTCAGCAGTTCTGGTTTTGATAAATAAAAATTATAAATTTCTTTACATGATAAAGATGAGTTAAAACGAATTTTTAATTCAGCTGCAACAAGTTTCCTTGACATACGATTTCGTTTATCATCGTATAGATGCTTCATGGATGAAACACCACTTTCAACAAATGCATTGCTACATGGAATAGAGATAAGGTCACCAATAGAAGAAAATATTAAAACTCTACTGAATTATTCACAATTTAGAATGCTAAAAACAAATAAAATAAAACTGAAATAAAAAATCGCTAAAATCCGGAAAAATCCGGAAGTCGGAAAGAATCCGGAAAAACTTCAAAAATCCGGAATTTTTCCGGATTTTCCGGAACATCTGGCATCTCTGGACTCGAGTAAAAACTATTGATACTTGGCAATGCAAGAATCAAGTCAGTCTGAACTGAACTATCACCTAACTTTAAATTTCTATTCGAATTAGAAACTTAGTGAAACAGATGGAATACAAGAGAAAAATTTTGTCGTAGATCGAAAAGTGTTTGCTACAAAAGAATTAAAACATTATTGAAGCAATATGTATAATAAAGGAGCCAAAATTAAGCTCGATTCTAAATTCAAACTTAAATGCAAAACCTGTGATTGAGTTCATACTTGAAAATTTGAGTTTGCTACATTGCTAGTTTTTATTTAATTGGGAGAATATGTTTTTTTTAATAAATGATTAGCTAAGGAAGTATCTTATGCTTCAGTTGAGCTCTAATTCGGATTCATGTTCTACTATTCTTTAACATCGACAAAATTTTGTGGAAGCATCAAAATCTCGAAATTCAGGGTCGTTCATTTTATTTAGTATAAATCTACTTACTGTAGCCAAGCATGGAGTCTTTTCGTTCAATTTATTTCTTTTTCATTTTAATAATTAATTAAAAATAACTACAATGAAGATTGAATTCGAATCCTGACATTGAAACTGACGCTTCTGTTTAAATTGGTGGACTATTCATGAAAAACAAAAAGAGATAAATTTTCATAACTCAATTTCGTTAAACTCTTCTCTAAAACCGTCATACTCGATCACACATTTATGAACAATGAAAAATCGAATTTTCCATGCACTTTCTATCTAAGTATGCACACGACAAAAAAACAACAGCAAACACACAATTTATATTTTTATCATGATGTATGGTTAACATAATCGCTATCTTCAAATCAAAACTTAATTCATCAATAATTTCATAAACAAAGATAAGCAAAACGAAAATTGTAGTCCTTGTTTATCCAATACAATATCAAATAGCAACGGATTCTCATCATCAACATATCGAGTCTTTGTTAAAATTCCGATTAGTTTCTTTTCAAAAAATAAAAAGTGAACCATATTTTACTCAAATTACTAACAACTTCATCATATCATTCAATTCGTCAGTTACATCTATTCCTTTTCACAGACTGTCATAATTGACACTATTAATGTAGAACTTATGCAAGTTGAGTCAAAAATCGTCGAATGAATTATGATTTTTTTCTGTATTAATCAATCTAAATTATAAAAAAAAGAATTAGTCCAGCCAGATGTTTTATGAAAACTCGTCTATAGATAAAACTTAATTTTTATGAGATCAATCATCTCCATTTTTAAAAATGAAGTTTACTCGTCTCAATTTTGTTATCAATATGAATGATCATAATCTTTGTTGATCAAGTGAAAACGAAGTATATATTTCATGCATGATCAATAATTATCGTAAAAGCCGATTGAAAACTTATTAGCATATTTTACACTAAGATTTTACTTCTCAATATTTGTGAAAAAAAATGTCTTAATATAGATTTAAACGAAAAATCATTACACAACCCCATAAAGATTAAATTCAAATATACGATATTAAGAAATTTATTTAGGTATATATTCTTGTCTATCACGATGTAAAGTTTCTCTTAATAAATGTTGTTTGCGGCTTCGGCAGCTGTCTCGACAAAGCCATCGTTGAAAAGACGGATAGATAAAATGAATCCCATCTGGTTTATTGCATAATCTTCTGTTAAAGAAAAGTGTGAAAAACGATTATTCAACAATGAATTCGAAACGAAATCTTATTTTTCATTCAAATGAAGTTTTCTTTGAAATAAATTATATTTAAATCGATTCAACTCAAACAAACAATCAGTTTAACATCTGATTGTCATTACAAAAAATAAAAATAAAAATAAACTATGTAAAAAAGCATGTAGAAGTTAAATGTGATTAGTAATCGGATTGCTCTTAATGTGTCTGCATGCAGCAACTTGAACTGATTGAAAATGACGTCGTCACTTCGTGCCAAATGTATATGCGATACAATAGTGATTTGAAAAAATTTTATTCTTTTTTTCTTCTTTGATATAAAATGTCTCCGTGTTCTTTTATTTCTTCCTCTTCATTCGACGTCGGTCAAAAAATCTCTTTCTCTCATTTTCACACTCATTCGTTACTCGGATCGGGCGGACAGTTGAACTACGTGTACCCGCTACTCATGCTTTTGACTTATTCTCTTTTTCTTTCTCTCCTGTTCAAAATGGACACGCAATTTGAAATAGAATCAGAGAAAGAAAAAAAAAGCGAGAACAAATGAGTGAAATGCTTTATACATGTCACAACTCTTCAGTTGGAATGTAATCAACAAGTATAGAGGTAAACCAATTCTCTCTCTCTCTCTTTCTCTCTCATCCAAACGATACTGTTTTTGTTGTTCCCTTTTTTTAGCTAGGGCATTCGGTAATAATATGAGGTTAATCTTTCTTTGCTATAGTTAAGACTATCGTTAATGGTCCTCTTTTTATTTATTTTTTGTTAGTTGACTTCCTACAGTCTCCGTGTATACATACATTGATTTCCTTCTTTTTTATGAGAATGATGTGAACAGTTGTGTCCATTTAAGATAGGTCAACTAATGAGCAACCTTCATTTGTAAAATGATCATCAATATTGAGAAAGGATTTGTCTATTGTGAAAAGATGAACCAAATTTGATACGACGAGAATATTCATTTGATACTGAATACATATCTCTCCACACTTTATTTTTAAATATAGTTTATAACCAATAAATTGATTTTGAGATGGATGAATGATTACAATAGATATTTATAATGTGATCAAGTAAGTGAATTAATCTATTGTTTACCGTTATTTCGGGTTTCTTTTCATTATATAAGCATAATTAAATTTATATTTGTATTCTTATTTTTTGAGAATATTGTTCTAATCGAAAGTAGAATAACATTAAAACTTGAATTACGTTTTCTTTCATGAAATTTCATTTTATTAATTAAATACAACATAACTAAAGATACTGAAGTAGTCTTTGATGAAATTATTTTATTCATATCATTATTCCTCTCTCTCTCTCTCTCTCTCTCTGGCAGGCATATCGCCATCATATGTATACAGATGCTGAGAAGATCTCTCGACCTTTATTTAACTCATAGACTCATTACAATTACGTTCTTTTTTATATTCTTGTCAGTATATGCAGTTTTTTTTACAGCTTATTCAAGGTCATTTTTCTCTCTCTTTCAGCACCATTACACAGATGCTTTATAGAAACCATTATGAGAGCAGGTCACCCAATCATTATCTTTTTTCTGCATGATGTTAAAGGAATAAAAAGAGAAAAGATTACATCATGATAGACCTTGTGTTCACACGCATGAATCCTTAGGATTTTTTAAACTCAACTAATTTGCTACTTTTTGTTAATAATAAGAACAAGATTTTCACAAAATAGAAGAAGAAATAAGTAAATATTCATTTTCTTTTATTGAATAAATATGAATGTTGAACTAACTTATCAGATTTTGTCGTTCATATATGCTGAAGATTAAAAATCAACTCAAACGTAGAGTGAGCAATAAAGGAAACAAACAGTACTGATAATAAATATCTATACTTGTATATAATTAAATAGTACTCTTGTCATTTATTCATTGATCAAATCGACAAAGTAAAATGATTTTATCAAGATATTCTTTTTCTGACGTTTACTTATCTTTTTTAGATCAGATAAAAAAATCAAATATATATATTTTATCCCTTTCTTTTTGACGAAGGGACAAGCGTGTTGTTTCGTTGACCATCACACTTTATTTCGGTGAATTTTATTTGTTATTCGTTCTTTCGTCTTATACACGCGTCTTAACGAGTGTCAGACTATAGGTCATTTTCTTCTGTCGATCGTCAACATCACGTACGTTCGTTAGGATTGTTTTTGTTGATATGCATTTTATGTGCACACCTGGAAGAAAGAAAACAAAAAGAATAGTGAATTCACCTAAATAACACTATGTCAATGTTTTATCTTTTTTTAATGTTCAGTATTCAAGTTAAGAAATACATTTGTTTTTCTTCTGCTGTTGATAGGAGACGAGAAGCGACCAACTATGATATGATACAATTATTTTGATAAATGGACAAATACACTTGTTTGATTGTTTAATTATTGTTGTAGGTATTTTTGTGAAACCATAGGCATTAATAACTGTTTTCGTCTTTTTTATTTTATCTTAAATAGACATTTACCATTGAGTTCATTTCGTTTCTTTCTTCTCACTCTCATATCGAAAGCAGATTGAACAGGTTAGTTAAAAGTGAAAGTAAATAAATCGTATGAGAAAAAAGAAAGAATGAAGCAAAGAATCAGATTACAATAACGTATGTTCGTTGAGGATTCTTTTTCAGCAAACGTTTGTTCAATTTTCTTCTTTCTATGACTAAACTAACTTATTTCTAGTTCTATTTAATTACACTGATTAAAATTAAAATTTCTTATATAATTATCATAAGTACAATTTTCATGTAAGTTCATATGTCTATTAGAAATCGTTACGATAAGACAGACGATTTAACGATATCAATACTATAAATTTCGTAAGAAATATACTTCTTTCCTTTCTTTTTTGTTAATTTCTAATACACAATTGTTTGCATAGAAAGTTATGCTTATTTTTACTGTCTTTCAAAAAATAAAAGCAATATGAATGAAATCGAAAAGAAGAAGAAGAAGATACAAACATTAGTGAAATCGTTTCGATTACTTTTCTATTGCATTGTTCAACGAGAAAAAAAGAAAAAGATCCTTGTACAAAGTAAAATGAGTAATTTTTTGTGTTGTTTACGATAGAGAATATATCCATCTGTCATTGAAGAAGAAAATGAAACCATTATTCTATCCATAAATATGTTTTATACATCTCATTTTTCTTTCTGCTGAAACACATCTTAATTAGAAAAGGTGAATGAAAATAAAAAAGCTCTTGTCTAGACAAGTTAGTTTATATACAATGATTGACAATTCGACTAGTAAAAATGATGAACTTGTCAAATGTTTATATAAAAAAAACTTTTATTCGATTAAACATTTATGTAATCACTAAAAAAGAATATTTTTCAGATGGTTAAGTAAACAATTGAAATGGAAAATGAAAGAATACAATTGAATAAAATGCAGAATCAACAAGATGAAAAAGAGGATAGTGGAATTGAACAAGATAACAGTTTTATCTATATTCGAATAGCTGTTGAAGATCATAATTTACAGGTATTGTTATTGAATTTAAATTATTTATTAAGATCTTAATTTTTATCTTTAGAAAGTACTTAAATTCAATTTGGATGATACTATATGGAGTGCAAAACAAAAAGTCTTACAAGTTCTTGTTCGAGTAAATTTTGATTTTAAATTATATCTGACGTGAGAATAAATAACAATAATATTTTTATATTATAGGAATTAACAGATAGTTTGAATTTTGGATTATATTTGCCACCATGCAATGGTCGAGCAGGCAAATTTCTTGATGAATCTCGTTGTCTCAGAGAATATCCATTGAGTGGACCTGTTAGTTATCTTGAAGTAATTATGATTAAAAACAAATGAAATCAAATTGAAATCTAATTTTAATAATTTTCTTTTTAGTTGAAATACAAACGACGTGTTTATAAAGCGATTCATCTTGTACAAAAAAATATTAATTTCAAAGTTAATACAAAAAAATTCGTTGACTTTATTAAAACAAATCAAATATCAAAAGTAGCAAGATATTTAGAGAAAGGAATTGATCCCAATTTTCATATTTCTGACGATGGTAAGATAAATTATATTACAAAAATTAAATATTGAAGTAAATCTAATTAATTTTGAATGAAATCAGTCATAGATCGAGGTCATCTTTCTTTATTCTAATAGTTTGATAACAGTAACGCAAATGTTTTAAGAACAAAAAATTAATTTTCAATTTTCAATGTCTGACAGATTATTGTTACAACAATCTGTCATTTGTATATGAAATTTAATGAATGACTAAACAGTTACTAGGAGTTTATTTTTGTTTTCTTTTCTGAATTCTATGTATTAGCGTGTTGACCTTTCAAATCTTTACAACTGAAAACAAAAACGTGAATGAAATTTTGCATGGGACGAAAGCTGAGTTTTAGAGAAAGAGTCTTCTGTCGTTTTTTACTTTGGTATTCAAAAATAAGAAAATTTTCATCTAATTCTTTGACGTGAATGAATTAATAATCGTACTTTTTAATACGTGATAGATGAAGCTAGTTGATCCCTATGTTAAGGTTACTTGTTGAAAAATGTTCTTGAATAGATGATTTTAGAATTTATAGATAAAAAGAATTAATATTGAATATTAATTTTACAGTTATTGAAATCAAAATAAGTGAACCGATTATCTAATTGAGAACAATTCTTACTTTTTGGATCAATAGAATAGAAGATTTGTCATTTTGTTTCTAAAATGTAAAATAGATCGATCATTTCTAATGCGAATAAAACGAAAATTTTCATTTGACATTAATCGTGACATTATTTTTAATGAAAAATAAAAAAATAAAACAACGAATAAATTATTTCAGAAACGCCTTTATCATGCGCATGTGTTGATTTACTTGAGCCACGATCAATGATAATGACATTAGTTAATGGTGGTGCGCATTTGGATTTTCGAACACGCAATGGAAGTTTTACACCACTTCATAAATCTGCTATTTACAATCGAAAAGAAGCTATTGTGGTAAATTAAATGAAATCTGAATCCTGTATCAAATAAAATTCTTTGTTAAATTTAGACACTTCTTGAACTTGGTGCATCTCCAAATGTATACGACGAGAAGAATTTAACACCACTTTATCATACAATTTTAAATAAACAAACAGAATTCAATGTTGATTCATCCTATTGTTGTTTATTATTATTACAAGATCATTCAATAGTTAATAGTCGTGATGATTGTTTATCTACTGAATTACATCAAGCATGTCGTCTTGGGCTTGTTCAACATGTTGAACATTTACTTTTTTATCGAGCTGATATGAATGCTGTTAATATCGGTGGAAATTCTCCTTTACATATTTGTGCAGCAACTAATCAGGTAATTTAAATAAGATAATCTTTTCTTTAGATTTAATAGATAAATAACAATACAAAATGAAAACCATTTTCTTTTTTTCTCCTTTATAAATCATGGGGCGTTATCGGATGACATTCTATTCTTTTCTTTTCTTGTTTTTGTTATAGTTATTTTTTTTTAAACATTGTTTTAGGATTATCGGTCTTTCTCCGTATACTTATACAAAAACTAACAGTCAGTCGATGATAAATTAGAAAAGGGTTGAGTTGAGTATAGTACTTGTTTGTGCGTGTACTTATCCATCCGCTTGTTCGTTCGCTCGCTCGCTCGTTCGTTCGTTCGTTTGTTGGATAGGCGGAGGAAGTGAAGATTTGTTTTTTATGCAATGAGAACGCCCGTTGATAAGAGTCCATTGATTGAGTGAGTAGGAAGACAACGAGAGGATTAGCGTGAACGTGACTCTTGACCAATTGAACATATCAGATATTGAAGGTGACATAGATCGATTGATGTTTGTCTTCAAATGAATTTTGCTTTAGGAAGCTTCTGCTCGTATACTTCTTTTTCGTGGTGCTGATATTAATATTGTAAATAAATCAAATCAAACACCATATGAACTTGCATTAGTCTCACAGAATTCTTCAATAGCATCATTAATTCAATCGCATAAATCTGAACACGTTGTACCATTTCGAGAAACACCTTTAATTAATCCTAAACGTCGTTCGATTTATATTGAACAAAAACGTGATAGACATCGTGCACGTTCATCATCGAATACAACTCCATCATCATCATTAGCTAGTCGATCACAAAGTATGCCTAAATTAAACGTTAATAATTATATACGATCAAGTCAATCACCAGTAACAACACCAACGATTGAACATTATTTTCAACAACAAAATCCATCAAGTAGATCTTCGTCACCAAAATCGTTTAGTGTTAATAGTGATCATGGATTTGGAAGTGAGTGTGCATCACATTTATCTTCTGGTAGGTTCTAAATATTTTTTTGCTTTTTTGCTTTTACGAAATTTTTGTTTCTTATTATTAAAAATTAAGGCTCACCTAATGCAACAACTAATGTCAATGGTTGTTACGCTTATAAAAGAAAGCGTTTATATGCAGCAGCACCTGGAAGAAAATGTATGTGCATCAAGTCATATCATTCAAATTCACCTGGAGAATTATTATTAAATAAGGGAGATATTGTTGAAAGTAGGTTTATAAATTTTCGTTTGTTTCCATTTTAAATTTATTTCAAATGAATTATTTTAGTTTTGAGTGTTGGTGAACAAGGATATTTAGAAGGAAGATGTAAAGATGTTGAGGGATGGTTTCCAAGTAATCATGTTCAAGATATTTGTGTTTTTAGTAAGTTTTATTAATGTTTAATTAGATTTTATTTCACCATTTCCCCTATGATTTATGAGATTATATCACGAATAATAGAACGAATTCGAAATTCGTATATTATGGCAACTTCGAGATTTTTATCTAAAACAACAGTAAAAACTAAAGATTCTCTCAATAGGAAAAAATAACATTTTTGAATAGAGAAATGAGGTTTTTAAAATTCTTTTTGCAACGTCAAAGGACAAGACAGCAAGAAGATCAATACGATTAGAAAGAATATTAACATGAATTTGTATGCGTCTTATTCGAAGATATTTCTTGTTTATTTTTATGAATTCATATTTCATTGAATTCTCATGTATTATATTCCTTGGAAAATTTTCCAATCGAGTCATTTATCATTATTCTCTATTGATTATCTATCGAAAATGAATTATTTAAATCATTTAGAAAATGGTGAAATGACAAATGATGATACTATTGTTATTAGTCGTGATGCTTTATCAGCTCTAATGATCAACAACGATACGTATTCACCACGTACAATTGTTTTACAACGAGGAAAAAAAGGTTTTGGATTTGTTCTTCGAGGATCTCTAGGTAAATATATTTATATGTAAATAATAAAATAAAATAAATATTTTCTTTTCATAGTTGCAGGCAAATTATTTCAACCGAGTCCTTCCTTTCCAGCTTTACAATTTCTTGGTAGTATTGAAAGGGGTAGCAATGCCGATAAAGCTGGCCTCAAACAAAATGATTATGTTCTAGAAGTAAGTTTTTATTAAATATTATGTATTCTTTTTATTAAATTTATCTTTAATGAATAAAAAAGATAAATGGTATTAATGTTATATCAATGCCACATGAAGAATGCGTTAATTTAATAAAACGAGCCGGAGATACATTAGCATTGAAAGTTGTTACAGCTAGTACATCGTCAATGATACATTCTCATTATCAACCTCATGATTCAAATTCAAATCAGCATAACCTTTGTTCACAATCTTTACCTTATCGACGAAAAGGTGAAATTTTTTGAAAATCATTCAAACAAAAAAATTCAACTACATTTGATTTTAGCACCACTTCGACCTGATCTTGAACAACAATTGAATGGTATGTAGATTTTCTTATTGATTTCTTAACAATGCATTAACTTTTCAATGGCATGCTTCTTCTGATTAAATAACCTGACTTAATTTAGTTCTTTCATCATCGTCGAAATTATCAAATAGATTATCGCCTTTTCATTACTTGTTTCATCCTTCCCAATCGAGATCATTGATCATGAAGAGAAAAGAACATATAAACTTCTTAGGTATTTTTTTTACACAAGAATCTGCTGCATGCAATTATCACTGAAAGAGAACAGGCGCGTATGCATGTCACTTATATACTCATATATCACAATGCATGTTCGTTAGTATTTTTTTTTATTAACCTTAAATCAGGAGAAAGCAAAAATCTATTAATTGCTTGAGAGAGGATTTTTTACAAATTTTCTTTTTATTCAGGTTAGTTTTTTTTTTGTAGAAATGTTGTTCCAGTAAAAGTTTAGAAGTTATTCATAATTTTAAGTTATTTTTAATGTTAATTAACTTTTAATAATAGAAATGCTGTTGAGAACCAACTTCATGAATTTTGAAAAAATTTTCAAAGACTTTTATAGATTTTCAAAAGAGCACATGTAGAATATATTTGAAGACCTATTTTCGTGAAGTTCATGTTCATGGTGTGAAAATCTTTTTATTTATTATCTAATCAATTCAATTCAATGTTCTAGTATGATTTTGCTATTGACTGAATGAAATGTCTTCCTAGCATATTCAATTCTCTCATTTATATATATATATATATATATATATGCGTATGTAATCAAGCTTGAAAATCTTCGAATACGCTACAATTATTTTCTGAAACAGATGACATTTGTTCTGTGAAATATTTTTTTAGAAACTTTTTTATGAAAAAAAGCTTAAGTGACGACAATAGAAGTAAAACTAATAATATCAATCAGTATAAAGACACATGAAAAACATGAAGAAACAAAGAATTTACTTCTGAGACTTCTCTAGAAGAACTCAATCATTAGCTTTGAAGCTCCTAAAACAGTATAAACTAACAAGAAATTTACATTAGCAAATATGAAGTTTAACTACAACTAGTTCTGCTCATATTCCTTAAATTAGTCATATGTTTTTTTAGAGAAATTCCACTACAGAGAGAAACAGTATTCATTCTAAACATTGTTTTCTCTCGTTAATGTAAAACAGATTAAAATGCCTTAGATAAGGAGCAGATTTCTTTGGAAAAACAATTGAAACGAAAATTTTTTTCCTTCTTAAAAGATGTTGATCGAACATTGGGTGAATATGATTATGGTAGTATGATTGTTCCATCATCAAATAATTCTGAAGATTGTATATCTATGTCAAAACAACAAAATGAGAATATTCCAAATGGATCTGGTGGTTCTATGAATTCAAAGTAAAATAAATTCTAGATTGTTTCAATTTAAACACGTTCTGTAAATTTAAAACCTTTAGAAATAAACCCTTAGTTCCAGAACGTGATTCTTCTCTCTACGATTGTTTTCCTTCATCTCAAAGTCAACAAGGATATAATACATTTCGACCATTAATCCATGGATCACCTTCAACGACCAGTGTACCCAATTTATCGTCAACAACAAATCATCGACGTAATTCAAATTCATCATCAAACGAAGCTGATGAAGAATCATCTTTATCTTCATTGAACAGTAATCATGTTCTGCCCATAAATCAAATGTTGACTGAAGACAATATTACTGCTATTTATTCAACTCCTTCTGGTTCTTTAAATTCAACCAATATGTCGACTTTTAAAACAACAAATCTAAATCCTCTACCATCAAAGCCAAGCGATATTAAAAAACGATCAAATAATCGAAAACAAATTTATACAACACTTAATTCAAATAATAATAATAATATCGTATCGATTCCAATAGAGAATGAAACATTTTCCAATCTCACTACTGCTAATGTTTCCATTGCACCATCACCACCCCCGCCTCCGCCATTTCCCGTTAATTTTGATATTCCAACTAAGATAGAACGTCAAACTTCATCAAAATATGAATCTATAAAACTAACATCCGATTTTCAGTCACAAATTGAACAAGCAAAGACTCGTTTAAAAAAAGTTAATCTTGAAACATCATCACAAAAAACAATTGTCAAATCGTATCATAACCGTAAGTTAAAAATGACCTTTGATTAAAAGTTACAAATATCAAATAGAAATTTTCATCAAACTATTAACGAATTATTCTTTCATCTTTTCTCCTGTTTGCTGTTTAGCGAACTCAAATAAGATTCTTTCACCGTCTTCATGTTATCCGGGTGAATTAAAAGATATTGTAATCGAGGAGGTAACTCCGTCGAATGGTTTTCCTCCTCCTCCATCTCCTACAACACTTCATCATTCAACTCCTCCACTGGTATCATCACCTCAACGTAATTCCACGGTGATTGATCCAAGATTGGATGTCAATTTCTCTGCTGTTATTGCTCAGCGTGCAGCAGAAGCAAAAGCTCGTCGTCATGAAAATCCTTTGCGACTTGACTTTAATTCAAATGGCTTACCACCATCGACAACGTTTTTTAATAATTGTGTTACAACAAATGGTATTCATCAAAATTCAACAACAAACAGTAAGACATTTGATTGAAATCAATCAGTGAATAAATATCATTTTTCAGTTATTTATCATCATCGTTACCGAAATTAATTCTTTTATGTAAGAGATCAGTGTGATTATATGTGTATTTATGGGCTTTAGTCATTTCTTTCGCATGATTAATAGCAAACAGAACAGAGAATTATGTATTTTTTGTTGCATGGAAATTTCTGTTTTAGTCATCGTCGTTGTGCTTCTTCTGTTTGTTTATTAACTAGTAGAGAATATCGACAATCAATCAGATTGTTAATTCAATTGTTGTAAAATTTGTATAGCAATAAGAATTACACTTGTGTATGATTCTATTTATTCTTTCAAAACGATGAATATCGAGAACGAAACATTTAAACTATTATTAACATAGAATAATATAGTATTGATGGAATTAGAATTGAGAAGAAACGAAATGAGTCATGAAGAATACCGAATGTAATTTATAGAACAATTTTTTTCTCAATATTAGACTAAAAAGAATGAATTGGTACCTATTTATTTACTCAGATATTCTTTGTTTAATAGTCTGTTAACCATGAACAACAATCTAGTTATTTCAATTTGATTTTACTCCTATATTCAATGGATATAAATATGAAGTATACTGCATTGATATATGTTTAATTCTAAAGTACTAAAATTTTAATATTATTTTCTTAACATTAAATTAGAAAACAAACAGCTGACTCTTTATCCCACCGAAATCCGAATCATACTTTTGTCTTTTATATGAACTATAATCTATTAGAAGAACTTTTTTTCATTTAATCTTTAAAAGATATTACTCTAAACGATATTGAGAACTTAAACATTCGAATGCACGATATTTTGTAAACAAAAAATAGACGAACTGGAACTCTCATAGACTATAATTTCTGAAATATTTTCAAAAATAATTTGAAAGAAGTACTAGGAGTATCAGTATCCATATAAATAATGACTGCAGAAAAAATGTGAATTTCTCGCGATAAAATTTTCCATGTATATTATCTTGCACGTGTATGGGGCTCATTTCTTATACATGTTTATTTATTATAGTCTAATATATTTGTATTGACTTTAGGTTCAGTGTGTCCACAACGATTTAGTGCTACAGCAAATCAATTACTTGAGAATCTCAAACGTCGTGGTGGAAGTACATCATCAATCGGTTCTCTTGTTAAGCATTATAATCAACAACAATCTTCATAATTTTAGAACCTGTTTACTTATGAAAAAAGAGGAAAAATATCTTTTCCATTCACTTATGTCTTGTTATCGAGTTTTTCTACGACAACGAATTTTGTTTATCTTTGTGCGTGTATCTGTATAGCTGTTTTTTAATCAGTGATATTCACAGTCTTAAATGTCTGTGCTCTCGAAACTGCCGCCTTGGTTTTTCTTTTCTATATGTTTATTAGCTATATTTCTACTCTTGTCTTTGCTTGAATTTTTAGCGTTCGCACTTAGTCCAGTCATCTGACACATTTCGTGCGTATACATCGGTTGCTTACAATAATATAAAGAAGAAATATACATGTCTGAATGTTTATTCTGGAAGATAGATTTTTGTATTCATTGATTCAAAACAGTACTTTTAAAGCTATCGATTAGAATGCATATTCAAAATCGAAAACAAAAGATCTGTAAGCATCATGATACAAGAATAAAATTTTGAATCATTATAGAATACAAAATGTTTGAACAAAAACAAAAATAACGTTGTATGATCTATTCTCTTATCATAAGGATTTCAATAGCATTTAATAAAGCATCATTAGGATGACTGGATTGAAACTATTTAAAAAATCAAGCAAGGCAAACCATTAATCCAGTATCTGAAAAACATTTCTTAACACCGTAAGAACTAATCACTGTATCTTACGGTTTGAAAATACTGAATAAATGTCGTGAATTTTGGCGTTTCAGAATACTGCCTGAAACCGAGAGTCTATTCATCATATTTTACAGTTTTATTTGCAAAAAAATATTCATGACTATAGCGCAGCCAAATTTTAGAATTTAATAGACAAACTTGTATGGTGACTTGGTTTGAATGTAATACTTTATTCTATTTATTTGAACATGACACAATCTGAACAGCTGAAGGTTATTAAAAATTGCTAAACGCCTGAAAATCTTTTATGTAGAACGCATTTATTTGTTATTAACTTAAGCAAAGTGACATAAAAAATGCAACTGATTATCGCTTAATAGGAATTCTCAAAGCAAAAATTTTCGATCATCAAGTATTAGAGAGCATGTATATGAACTATTAAAATAGTTTTAATTTTGAATTATATATTTATGTAGACTCCTTTTCAATAAATTATTTGGAAGCTTCAGACAATATGTTGTTAATTCATAGCAGTCACAGTCATAGTTTGTAGATTCCCCACTTAGATCTTTAATAGCGCTGCTCTGGTAAACTCGTTTTTTGTCACTTCACTTTATCTATTTACTTAAATGAAATTTACAAAGATGGAGTAAAAAACGCATATTCCCAGGTCACTCAAGCCTGCCTCCAGATTCGACCGGAATCCGTCGAAACCAGCACTGGATCACACCAGAAGCCGGTATGTTTCGTACTCAAATCTGCCAGGATTCGACAGGGTTTTCGCCGGAATCTTTGCTCCCGGAATCCGGTTCGGATTACGCTGGAAAAGGATCCGGTCGTTTCCTGTAGAATACGATAAGCGTATATTGTCGAATTTGATAGATTCCGATTACCGGATGATAACGGATAACACTGGGTTTCATAACAGGTAGTGCAGGATTCCATCGGATTTCGGGTATGAGATTCCGGACGGAATTCACCGGAAAAGGCTCGGTCGATTCGGCACACGTACATTACCGATGATTATCGAAATGATTCAAACGAGAATACCGGCAGCCACTAACGGCAGGACACAAAAGAAAATACTAACTCCTGCACTTCAAACTCCCGCACATTTATATTTTCCCCTGGGTTGGTCCAAATACTAGCATTTTTTCTCCACGGACACAACCAGATAATCGCACATTTACCACCTAAGTCGTCGAGATAAGAACCTTTTCTGTTATGGATCTACCTTGATTTTGACCTTTTTCTCGTTTCCATCCTCCAGATATGATAATTTCCTGCTTGGCTCACGTACATAGGGGCATTTTTCCTCATGGACCACTTCGCAGATTTTAGTCGAATTCAGTCGAAACTCGGCAATATCTGACAGATTCCTACGAGAGGTCGGGTGGATCAGGCGATTGGAATTCAGTAACAAGAATTCTATCGACAATTTCGCGGGAATCTATCAAAATTATTCCTATCTATTCAAATTTGTGAGAGTGAGATTTATCCGGATCAATAATCGCTCTCAGGATGAATAAATACGTGACCATGTAGCTAATGTGGTTTGAGTATTTTATAAAAAAAGACCTACTTGATTCAGTATAGTTTTCGATTCATGACTATAATCGCTTGTATGAGTTTTTGACTAAGAGTCTTAGGGAGTCGCAAGTTGTTTTTTTCAGTATCCATTAGTTGCAGGTAGACGGTTCCGGTCGGATCTTTGTGGTAGGAAAAGGCTAAATTAGTTGAGTGGAACCGTTCCGTTGTGATATGATCCGATGTGTTCCGGTGATAGCAATTGAACCTGATCTACCATGGAATCCAGCGGCATGCAGAACAACGGATTTCGGTAAATTCCGGTTACCGGATATTGTCGAATGAAATCGTATACGTGCTGATCGTATCATCTGATTTGATCGCTTCCGATATGGTATATTTGACCGGTTTTCGGAGAATCCGGTAACCAGATTTCAAAAAAAAACAGGAAATAACAGGAATTCATCAGAAAATAACCGACCGAATCCGGTTACCATGTGGCATCGGAATTATAACCCTTTCGACAAGATCCGACTTATGGATAATGACCTGGGTTAGTCTTATTGATATTTTATTTATTTTCAATAATCAATCTATTCAGAAAAATATGTTTGAGCAAGAAGTTTTTGAGCAAAAAAAAATTTGATTTGTTCTACACACAAAAAATATTAACTAATTCAACAAGAAAACAAAAAAGAGAACAGTAAGACGACAAGTGTGAAACCAAGAGATGAGCAACAACAAAGTAAAGGACACTGCCGGATAAGATCGTAAATCTGCCACTACTCTACTTTTGAAGTTCAATCTTCTAGAAAGATAGCGCTTGAAATTCTGTACATTTCTATGTATTTCTTTTACTTTTAATTCAATGCAAAAAAAATCTTCGAAGCGGAATAGTCTAGGGGTATGTATCATTTTTGTGAATTTCAGGCGATTAGTATGCTACCTATTTGTTTTTCATTAGTGTATTCAATATGAAAACTAGTATCATAGTTCGACACAGTTTTTCACGCTCTACAAAATAGTATGTTGCTTAAGCTTATCAATAACTTTTATACCAGATTGCATAGGGTCAAACATATTAAAGCTTGGAAAAATTGTTTTTTCATTGAATTAAAAGCAAAGTAATAGTTGCAATTGTACAGAATTTCAAGCTCTATTCTTCTAGAATATTGAAATTCAAAAGTAGTGCGGTGGCAGATTTACGATCTTATCCGGCGATGTCCTTTCACTTCGTTTACAAAGCTGGAGATCTGTTAGGGCTTATACAAAATAATTCATATTATCAAGAGCAAGAAATTTTTAGTCAACAAACAATTTTTAAGTGAACGAAATTTACTCAGCGATCATGTCTAACATATTTTGGATCATCATTTCAATTATTTCATTATTATGTGCTTGCTGCTGTTGCTGTAATAAAGCCTGCTGCTGTTCGGCTAACACCATTTGTTGTTGGGCTATAGTCTGTTGTTGTTGTTGATGATAAATATTACTATGAACGTTATTTTGTATAGTGAGTCAGTACAAATATGTCAGGTGGATACTATTCTACTGATTAACGACACGTTGTTGTTGTTGAACAACATCAGGATTAACGTTCTTTAAAAAAATAAAGTTAGATTGTGGAAGATATTTTAGGAAACTTACTCATCATTCATAAATGACATTCGGAAATAGGAGGGAGGAGTGAACCATAGTACGGACGTCCTGAAACGTTTTCGTTTGGTTGAGCATTGCATAACAACACTAATTACTAAGCCAGACATTCAGTAGGAAGGAAATAATAGACCAAAATCGAACAGGTCTATCCTGTGATAGTTTGTTGTGATGCCGCTAGCAGTGTTCTATCATCACTATTGGTGTTGTCTGCAGATTTATTTATGTTTATGTTTGTCTTGTTCTTCTGTACGCTCTTTCCTAATCATATTCCATTTTTTGATTGTTACTACTTATTTACTCATTAGTAATTTTTACTTATTTATACTCATGTCATTAAATCACTCGTCATCATATAAAAGTTCTTTCGTTTCTATTGAATTTTTTCTTGGCTAGAACCTTCAGCCATATACTCCTTTATGTAGCTACATATTCATATTAGTCTTATTCATCCGGTTAATCGAATACAGCAATCAATCTTTATTCATTTTTAAATTCACTCAACACCTGGTCTTATCAAGCGGTACCTGAAATCGCTACTTGGAGTATTCAAAAAAGATTAGACGTCCTTTATTTATCATCTCTACTTCTTGATTTTCCAACACTCCCTGATTATTCGTGTCCGTATTATCTACACTCATTTCAGCGACAAGCACCCTGGTCGACGATTACGGACTTCGTATACGACTGTAAACGACCATATACGCGCCCTATACGACCGTTTTTTTCGCGGTATATCACCATATTTCTACGTATACGACCGTTTACGACCGTGCCTGTTCGACCTGGGCATACAAAAGTTTATGAATCAATCTAGAACTGAAGAAAACTTAGAATTCTCTATTTCAATTTACAGACATTTCCAACACAATATGTCCGTATTCTACTCTCTATTTATGGAATCCTACCTTTAAGAAACCCATTGCAATAATTCTAAAAGAAAAATTTAATGTGTGTGAAAACGGAATAAGTTCATAATAGGTAAAATAGACCAGTTAAGCGTCTATTTAAGCAGTCTAAAACAGAACAGTAAGTTTTTGTGTTTCGATAGATCTTTGTTCGTTCTGAATAATCAAAAAAAGTGCTAAACATCCCATCAGATGTCACCAGATGCCAGTATTCCAAGGGGGAAACATAATACTTCATACTTTATGTACTTTAAGATACTTGCTGTACTCTACCGTACTTTACGGTACTTTACGGTAGGGATGACAAGATATTGTTATTCAATTGTTATTAATAACAATAACAATAACAGAAAAGTTATAGTTATTAATAATAATAACAAAAAAATAACAAATAACTTTTTTTTCTGAAAAATCTTAGTTTTGCTTTATAACTATGTCGAAACATATCAGTTTTATTTGCTCATTGTTCTCCGATTGCTAGGTGATGACACTGATCATAATTTCGATTAAATAGCCTATGAAACTCTAAAAATCTCAAAATGATCATTTCGAGTATTTTTCTCGCATACATCTGAGATTCACTGATTGCTTTATAAGGGACGATTTCCCAATGCTCGATCGTCTTTGATGTGGTGTTTTGGTCATATATAAGTCTTTATGAGACGAGATTCTAGGCGCCATTTTTTTACTTATGGCCGCTTTATAATCCTTCTAGACATCTACTCATCTCACAGAGGCTTGTGTGGCCAAAACATCACACAAAAGACGGTCGAACACTGGGCAATCATTTCTTATAAAGAAATCAGTAAATTTCAGTTGTACATGAGACAAATACTCCAGATGATCATTTTTGGGATCTTCGGAGTATCATAGACAATTTAATCGAAATTGTGGTCAGTGACATCACCTAGCAATCGGAGATTAATGAGCAAATAAAACTAATACGATTCGACATTGTTATAAAGCAAAACTAAGATTTTTCAGAAAAAAAGTTATTTGTTATTTTTTTGCTATCAATAACAAATAACAAAAAAGTTATTGTTATCAAATAACACTAACTTTTTTTGTTATTGTTATTTATAACTATAACAATAAATTCTCACCCCTACTTCTGAGTATATGTGAAATATATTCTAATTGTATTCTACTGGTGCTCGAATGAACTTTTCTCTTATATTCTCGAATCTTTGAGTTTTGCCTTTTCCATTTGTGTCAATCATTAACACTTAGGTTTTTTATGATATTTTCTTTTTTCGATAATATAAATTTTCGTTAGATTTATAATGGTAATTGTTCATTTTATATTCTACCTTTATCCTCATCGTCAACATTGTACAATATGATGATTTTATTGATTCAATATATTATTTTGATTTTCATCCAGCTTATGATGAGAATCTTACTAAATGAATGAGTTTCTAAGAAAAATACGTCTCATTCCAGGAAATAGAATCGTCTCGGATCAACAGACTCTTGGAATCATAGAATTAGTTGTTTCCTTTTTGCGAATTCGTCTTAATAAAAATATTTAATATGATGACAATAGTTCTTTCTGTTGTATTGATTTTGTTATATGATGATGAATTCATATTTTCAATGATTTATTTTAGGTTTATGATCGTATCATCATAATTTATTCTACTTCATATAAACTTGTGTCTAACAATATAGAAAAATGCCATCGTGTTTTCGTATCTATGGTATCAGTCGAATACGTATTCGCATCCATGCTCATGTATTATTGTTTTTCATTTGTGTACAATATCGTTATATATTTACTCTTGGTGAAATTCAGAAATCAGTTTTTATGTTTCGAGAGTCAAATGTTACAAATGTTAAATTGAATATGTATAACAATATTCCATATGAAGATTGTCGATGTAAAGTTGTACCTGTCGAATCTTGTCTTACTGATGAAGAACTTAAATACACTCGTATCATTCCATTGGTATTATTTCTATTACAAATTTATCTTCTTAAAGATATTCTTTCGTTACATCAAGATCGAAGATATTCTCTTTTAAATTTATATTGGATTGTTTCGATATTTGTTTTCTTTTGTTTTTTAATAATTATTTATTTAAGTAGTTATTACTATAGTACAATTACTCGAATGCTTATTTGTACAGGTCAATTCTTATTTTTGTATAGTTCTATATCACAGGTTATTTTGTAATCAATCGTATTATAGTTATACTATAATCAGAGATTCGAAGGAATCAATAATAGTAATGAAATTTAAACAGAATTTTTTTCAAGTAATATAGATTATTCTGTTAAAAATGGGTCAATGTAATATACTCATTTATTTGTACCTGTTAATTAATGTATATTTTTATATAGGGTGTTTTTTCTAATGTTAATAAATTGAATATACTCCCCTTATATCTTCTTCATTTATTATTGTTATAATCATAAGAAAATTACACTTCGTTCTTAAATCAATTATTTATTATAGTGTAGTCAAAGTTTGAAAGAGCTATCCCTAAGTTAGAAAATATTATTTAAACATTTTTATTCATTCTTATCGATTCTCAAACATTAAAATGGTTTCAAAGAAGTTTTTCTTCTTTAGTTCTCACTGTCATTAGATTAACCGTATTGAATACATATAAGACATAGAATAAAAAGTTGAGAAGTTTTTCTTTTCTAAAAACTAGCGTACGATTTGCATTATCATCATAGATTCAATATTTCTTATTTTATGTATGACTATCGATAAGACACGACTATGCTAATAATACATAGAACATGGTATTAGATAGAAGTACAAGACAGAGAGACAAAAGGAAAGACAAAGAGAAAGCGAATACAATCAGAAATAGAACAAGAGTTCTTCCATTACGAAAGTTACATTGCACAAGAGTGGTATTGCATAAAAACGACAAGTTACAAGGTTGACATCTTACAATTGATGAGATCGTATAAGGATAATATCATATAAGGATATAAGGATATCATTTAGAGATAGAAATACACAAGAATACAAGAATTTAACATTTGTGTGCCCGTTGGCACGGACAAGGATTTGGAAAAACACGTTTAAACGCTGCAGTTGGGAACCGCGAAAAAACGCTATTTTTCGCGTTTTTTTGTGTAATTTTCACTTTTAGCATGTGAAAACGACGAAAAACTTAAATTTTTAGCGTTAAAGCGTGCTTTTTTTCTGAAATTTTCTAAAGTTTAAAAACATGTGTTTGAATGACAGAAAACTCCAGTTTTCGCCATTTTCACACGCAAAAAAACGGTATTTTTTTGGGCGTGGGTGTGAGTGGGTGTCAGTGGAGAAGAGACGCACACTAGAGTCCTAAAGGTTAAGACTTTTGTGTACCCTAACCCTGCCCTATCGTATAACTTCGTACCCTTGTCCTGTCCTGCCCTATGGCGGTCTTGCCCTAGCCCTGTCCTGCCACATAGACTTCGTAACCTTGCCCTGTCCTGCCCTATGAGCTTTGTACCCTTACCCTGCCCTATCACAGAAATTTTTCATCTTGCACCCTATCATATCCTTAGTTCCATGTTCAAGGAAAAGTCAGCATGAAGTTTTTCTTCAATATGTTTCAGTATGTTTTATTGATTTTCAACGAGAGTCAAATACAAATTTAATAAATATTTCGAAAGTTTGTTAAAAATAAAATGTCATTAACAACATCATCACTAAATTTTTTCTTCTCTCTTCCAAAACTCTCCCATTTGCACTAAAATCATTCACTTGTGGCGAAACTAGCAGGAATGCCTAATAACTATTTCTCTAGTGCACTAAGTTTGGGATAATTCGGGTGTAGGTATGGGTGTCCTCTTCCTCTTGCCAACAAAACCCACACTCAGTTTATGTTAGAAATAGTACTAAACAATTCACCATGGTTTTCTCGTTTGTTCTTATTCTATCCAATGAATTTAGATTATGACATCACTCTGTACACTGTTTTTGACCAAAAAAGGTGTCAGGAATGTACATTAAGTTCTACTCCATAAAATTGTTATCTATGTGAACTACACCCTAATTCTACCCTATATATTTTTTTTAGTAACCTTACCTTGCCCTGCCCTGTCCTACAAAATTTGTGCCCTAGCCCTGCCCTGACCTGTAGGACAAGGCAGGGCACGGTATGGCAGGGTTACCCTACAGCACTCTAACCCACACTCACTCACACCCACATCCTCATTAGAAGCATTTTCTGATCAATTTTAGAGTTTTCGATGTATTTTTGCATGCTGATTCCGGAAATCGTGGTTATTTCGCATAAAAAGCAATTTGTGATATTCAAAATCTACAAATACTAGCTGTTTTTTGGTCATATCTTGTTGCTATGTTGTCTTCCTCCAGAAGTTTGAATCACCGCATTAAGAATCGTGATCCTTTTCGAATTTTTTTAAATATTTTGGTAGCCTGTATAAAACTACATTAATGATAAAAACTTCACCTTTTAATAATGAATTGTTGTGAAGTTATAGGTTATACAATCTTTCTGATGCACTGCAAAACAAGTGCATCAGCGAGTACTCTTTAATGATAGATAGTACCAGTGGCGGATCCACCAGTTAGGCTACCCGGCGATCGCCACCCCCTTAAGAAATTTTTTTCGATTTTTCTCAGCAGAAATGAAACAGATTAGAGTCTTAATGCCTCAAATAGACTTGAAAAACCGTTTTTTGGCCAGAAGTGCCACCCCCTTACAGATTTTCTGGATCCGCCACTGGATAGTACTCATTATTAGAGCAATTGTCAAAGATGATTTTCATTTCTATTTTGTAGAGTAACCTCTGTTGTATATGCAATACAATTTTGGTAATTGTTCATGCAACTGTAGATGAGATATAAAGTCATAATATAGCATATAAGGGTCAATATTTGTTGAAAATGATCCCTGTCCTAAAGTATTGATGTTTTCCCTAAAACTAAAAATGTCCAAGGTTTGATTTGTTGATCCAATATCCACACATCAGTCCCAATAATAAAATATTTAAAAGAAAATCTAGCAGGGGGGGGGGGGGGGGNACAGCCCATGGAAAAAAAAGTCACTTCCTTTATTAATCTCTCAGAATATAATTACGTTATATTTTACAGAATTAATCGACAAACAAAAGATTAATTGCGATAAATAAACAACATTGAAAAAAGTATTGCACATATATTAATGTGTGTTCTATAATATTTTATAGTTATTTTTCAGTCTAGTTTTTGTATTTAGTTATTTAAATCAGAATTTGAACAATAGAGAAGCAAAAATTCAATTCAATAGACATTTCATGACACATATATGATAACAATACTAATTGCTTTGTTTTATACGATCATCTTCAAGTAGAATCAGATGACTCAATGGCAATAGACAAAATAAGATAACTGCTGTTATTCTCAAATATATTTATCTAAATATAGAAAATCGGTTGAAATGGTGAAATGAAATTTTTTTCTGTTGCTATTTTTTTATTATTGATTCGTCTCCAGCACTCAAACATAGAAGAGAAGTACACATCTGTCACTATTTTTCAACACCCAACTTTTATCAAAAATACATGAACACTTCTATCTTCTAGCCATGCTGTAGTCTACATCTCAATCTACTCTTGAACACGTTAAGAATCGTTCTATTCTCAAGTTTGGGAATATTCTATAGATTTGACAATTTATTGATTATTTATTTTGAAAATCATAACCAAACAGTTAGTCCACAACCTCCCTCTTCAATAACAATTAGAGGCTTCATATGAAATGGTAAACATAAAATACGACGATGTAGTTCTTTGATAGATGCCCGGTAAAAATCAAATATCGATTCCAAGAATGCCAAATCATCATCTTGATCATCTTCATAATCTTCATAATCTCCATCTTCATTATCTTCATCATCTTCGTCGTCAATAATAGGACTAGTAAAATCATTAGCAACATCGATGAGAGCAGGATCAAACTCAATACAATGATCAACAGAATCACATGGCGGCATTCCACTGTCTCTTCGAAAACAAATACCAAAATTAACGAACATTGGTACTGTTTCTGCAATAATCTGACAACTAATATCATCAAGACCTGTATTCATGTCATTGATAACGATATGTAATGAGGTGAGCATCGGTAAAGCTGAAAGTGAACGCAATGTAGACCAATTGCTTGACACAAAATTCGGCATATTAGCACGAAATAGAATTTGAATAGATCGAATATTAGATGGAAATGAGGAGAAGTTTTTCAATGCAACGAGATTATTTGTCAATGTAACATGACGAAGAGCCAGAAGATTTAAACCAGTTGGCCAATCATGAAATGATAAATGAACTGTGTTAATATGATCTTGTTGCACAACATGAGGCATTGAAATAATCGATGGCAATGAATCATTTTCTGATATATGAAGTGTACGGAGTCGAGATGAATAAATAATGGATGAGTAAGAAGGAGGTAGAGCAAATACTTCTACTTTAGTTATATATTGAATCGGTACAACCGAGTCGAAGAATTGTTCAAATGCCCATGGTAAAGTGTACCAAACATCGTAAGCCAATGGATAACTATCGAACTAGAATAAAGAAAGATTATTGCATCGATAACTTGGGAAAAAAATCGAAAATTTAAATATTGACCATTTATTAATTTCTCATCAGGATGTTGTCAAATAAAAATTGTGTAGTAATACAATTACTCACATAGCAATTGATATTTGTCAATTCTTGATAATTTCGGGATAAGCAACTTATAGCACAAGTCACGCCAACTATTTGTCGTGGATGAAAACGACTACCATGTGGTACATAATGACTTAGTTGATTACCTCGAGAAGTATCATCTATAATGAAAGCGAATTGAATATCGATTCGACGATCATCCATGAAAAGTGACGATCTATTGATACAATCTAAATCATCGACAGTTATGAAAATAGCCAAATCCATTCGTCGAAGTGCGGGCATCACATTCGAAGCTGTGAGTGATTCAATAGTTGACCATTCAATTCTACTACTTCTGTAGAATATCGATTGAACCAAAGTGAATGTATGCAAATTGATCATTTTAGATAACACTAATCCTTTAGGTAAACTATTTTTTCTTCTCACATGTTGACTGCGCATTGTCACATGCAATTGTTCTAATGTAGTTGAAAGTGTCTCTCTTGACATAACATGACATAAATGTGGTATGTGTGTCATCGACACACGAAGATAATTGAGAGGACATTGTATTGTAGTGATGTACCAATTCGTGAGGCCGAATCCAGTATCTTGACCCAAATCGAGCGAGCAAAGTGCATTCAAATGTGGCAGAACATTTTCCGCAAGTATGGGAAGACGGCCTCTAGGGTGCCCAATATGACCCGTAAAGCCCATCTAAAAAAATAAAAATAATCAATTAATCAAATTCATTCGTCAAGAAAAAAACAATTTTTGCATGAGAATATTCGAGAGAATTCATCAAATGACATTTTTTTTGTCAATTCATGTTTTCATCTATAGAAATAACTCATTGACGATTCATAATGTGATTGAACATTGCTAATATATACTATTAATAACTTAAAATATAGAAAAATAGAGATGAAGATATGATTGAACACTATTTTCTATTCCATATCTATGATATCCGACTGTAATTATTCAGTTCTTTATTCTAATTAATGCAAAAAACAAAGATTTTGGTGTCAAATAATATGACAGTTTTGGAAATAAGAAGGAACTAAACAAAATATTTCTTAAGTAATACATACTGACATAAATAAATTGTTTGTTTCCAATGTGAGATGTATGAGTGAAGCTGAGTGCCGAAGGATAAAATTGGTAGCATCTATAAAGTCACGTAAACCATATAATCGCAATGTAGTCAAATGAGACAAATAAGGCCAGCGAGTAAGTTGAAGAGGCGATGCTTCTATGTCAATGATGAGTGTTTCAATTTGATTCAATGGAAGTATAGTAAGAAGTGTATCGAATTTTGACAGACGTGCTGGTGATAAATTGATGTGACGAAAGAAACCTCGTTCATTGATTAATGTTTGAATACGATTATTTAAATTGGTACAGCGCTTGGCCATAATAAGGACAGCTTCTCAAGCGCCTTTAGAAATTCGTTTTTTCCGAAAAATTGTATATAGGAACATATACTTTTTTAAATATATTTGAGTAGAGAAATGTCCGCTGAATCGAATGATGTAAAAATCATTTAATTATCTAAAAAAACAAATGAGTAANAATCAATTTGAGCTGAACTGCTGGATATTAATGTAGAATGGATCAAGAAACATTTTTTGTAACGAAAGCAAAACGAAATTTTGAAGTTGAAAGATAAAAAAGTTTCGTTTACTAAAACATTCTTTTTTTCTATGTATTTTTTATTATATGTTCGAATTAGGAACATTTTTTCGCTGGCTGTCCATATTAGGCACAGTGGTCCTAATTCGAACATGCAATGCATTTTTTTAAGTTGAATATCTCAGTCAAAATGATTTGAAAAAATCTGAACTTCTGGATTAAAACTCATTGAGCAATAAGGAACATTTTTTGTCATTGAACTATTGAAAAATTTTAAATTTTTGATAGTGAAAAAGTTCATTTAGTAATTTTTTTAAAATTTTGCTTGTTCTGCGCTGAGTGTTCGTATTAGGAACATTTTTTCGCTTGTTGTTCCTATTACGAACAGTGCTCCTAATAAGGACAAATTCAATCATTCTCAAACTACCGCTAATTACTCATTTGTTTTTTTAGATAATTAAATGATTTTTACATCATTCGATTCAGCGGACATTTCTCTACTCAAATATATTTAAAAAAGTATATGTTCCTATATACAATTTTTCGGAAAAAACGAATTTCTAAAGGCGCTTGAGAAGCTGTCCTTATTATGGCCAAGCGCTGTAAATGCCCAAAGAATATCGATTGAAGATAAATAATTAAACAGATCAATAAAGAATAGATCCGGTAAATCGTCGAATTGTGTAATTAATGCCATCGAATGAGGAAGAAAAACGAATGATTGTATCTTTTATAGCTGTGTTCAACCATGTGCATCACCGCAAAATATTTCCATTGTTGTTTATATTGACCTCGAGCAATGAACAAGAATCTTTTGTTCAATGTGTTTGTTACCATGGATAATATAGCAAGATGAGAACGAAGAATTGATCATTCTGATTCATAGGGCAATGTATTAGTTGTGCAACTAAAATATTTTTCTCTTTTCTCTTGCTTTCTCCTGTATATTCGATGAGCAATTGTTCGTCAAATACAGTGGCGAACATGCAAGAGAAAAATATCTTAGACTATGTCATTGCAACGTATGATCATTTTTCAAAACAGAACTACTTTTACTTATTCTAAAAATAAATCAATAGTTAATGGAAAGATATTGACTTTGTCACAAGTGTTCAAAACATGTCATTCTTATTTTCTCGCCTAGTGGCGTAACCAGAAAATTGTGGGTGCCCTGGCGGTGCCTTACAAGCTTTAAAAGAAATTATTCACAGTAGTTAATTTTTCCCAAAGCTCAACTGAATCTCTCAATTTTCGTTCAACTACAGAGAGAGACAAAAACAATGTATTTGCTATTTTGTTAAGTTAAACTAAACAGCAAAAAGAAAAGTCAGGAAAACAGTAAACCAACAAAAGCTACTTCAGCATTATTTTGGTATTCTTATGACAATCAGACATTCTGGTTTTTAATGCACTGCTTATAAAGTAAACAATTACTTATTTTTTATGTGATATGTACAATGGTTTGCAAAAAACCTTGGAACAAATCTTTAGCCTATGTTAGGGGCTAGTTCAACTGTTTCCAAAAATATATATCTCTATTTAAAAAACATCAGTTCACAGTTGTGTAATATCTAATTCAATGTATGATTCATTCTTCTTTTGATTTTNATCATTTTGACTGAGATATTCAACTTAAAAAAATGCATTGCATGTTCGAATTAGGACCACTGTGCCTAATATGGACAGCCAGCGAAAAAATGTTCCTAATTCGAACATATAATAAAAAATACATAGAAAAAAAGAATGTTTTAGTAAACGAAACTTTTTTATCTTTCAACTTCAAAATTTCGTTTTGCTTTCGTTACAAAAAATGTTTCTTGATCCATTCTACATTAATATCCAGCAGTTCAGCTCAAATTGATTTCGTTTTACATTGTTCCTTATACATATCAACGGAATTAATAGCAATCATCTGGTTTTGATAGCTTAGAAATGAAATCGGAAATATTAATTATGATCTATGGAGTTGAAGTGTATTTCTTCCATTTTTGATATTTTCACTTATTTCCAAGTATTTCTCAGACTTGATTATACTATGATAATAGGGATTTCTCAATAAGTCATCGACATCTATTGATCCTCTGACTAAAGTATTGAAATTGATAATATCAGTGCATTGATGTTTCAGAAAATATAATTTTTGAGAAATGATTGAAATTATTTATTGTAAGTTTTAAATGAAAGAAAATGTGAACTAGGGTTCATTAAAACATTATACCAATCGTAGGCGAGATTAATATTTTACTCTGAGGAAACTCGATCTCAACAAATTTCAAGTAAAAAAACTGTACACAATAATCCAATTCTGTTGTTTTCGAATTATTCATTTTGTTAGAATTAAAGATCTATTTTCCAATTGTTTATTTTATTGATATGCAAGTGTGATACTTATTTGTTATCGAAATATGAAACGATCAAATTATTCCAAAGAAAATTTGCTAAGAGCTGTTGAAGAATATAAAAATGGTGCTACATCGACTAAAGTTTCATCGAAATACGGTGTTCCTGGAAGTACAGTACGTAACCACAATTACAATTCAAAAATGAGATTCGGAGGTGGTCGTCCAACTGTACTTACAAGTCATCAAGAACAATACCTAGTCGAATTATTAAAAAATCTTGAATTAATTGGTCTACGATTGATGAAAGTGGTTGTCATGAAACTAGGATCAGAATATGTGAAACTTGTTACCGGTAGGGGATCACGAAATTTTTCTATAAATGGTTTTGTTTTTTTCAATAAATAAAACATATCAATTAGGAAAATCTGTTGAACTTGGACGAAAATGGCTTAAATATTTTTTAAATCGATGGAAAGGTGAACTGAAGGTGATCAAAGAAAAAAAAATTGAAGCATCACGTCGGAACGGATTTACTGAAAATATACGATGTGGTTGGTTCGAAAAACTCGAACTTATTCTTCGCACAAATAATTTAATAGCACGACCACATGTTATTTATAATTGTGATGAAAGTGGGTTCAGTGATGAAACCGCTTGTAAGTTGAAGACCTCCATACCAAAGAGAAATATAAACATTCAAAGCAAAAATGAAATATTATTATTTTTTTATTTAGGTGAAATGGTTATTGTTAGTCATGAAACAAAACAAGCTTATGAACAATCTGGTGGTAGTGGAAAAAGTTTTACGACAAGTCTTATATGTGGAAATGCAGCTGGGGATATACTACCTCCATTTATTATATACTCAGCAAAAAACTTGAATCCCCAATGGATTTTAGGTGGACCACCCGGTTCTTCATTTGCTGTATCTGATTCTGGATGGATAACAAAACACTTATTTGCTGATTGGTTTAAATCGTTCATTGAACATACAAAAAATGTATCTAAANCAGTGCTTTTAATTATGGATAATCATTCTTGCCATATCAGTATTGAAGTTATTGAACTCGCAAAAGAAAATCAAATACTTTTATTGTTATTGCCACCATGTTGCACTCACGCTTTGCAACCTCTCGATACTGCCACATTCAGGTATTCAGACATGTTTTATTTTCTCTATCTTGCTGAAGATCACATTTCTTGAATTTTTTTAAATTATATTCAACCTGGAAATTTCTACATTTAATTTTAGTTCTGCAAAACAATCATGGAAACGTATTGTAACAAAATATTTCTTACGAAGTGGTCGTAAAACAATTCGGAAAATCGATCTACCTGTTTTATTTAAAGAACTTTATTCATCCGCTTTTACACCGAAACAAGTTCTTGCTGGCTTTTCACGTGCAGGTGTATGGCCATTTGATTCAAATGCAATGAAGGAGAAAGTAGCAAGACAACCGTTGGCAACAAAACAACTGAATCAATGTCCACAAACCACAAGGTGATATAGTATTCTCAATTGAAAAACTTTTTTCAGTTCAACTAATCTTTTAATGTTTCCCTAAAAAGTGTTTTTTTCTATTATTAGTGACACTCCTATTACACCACCATCTATTCAACCATCATCATTTAATATGCACGATCAAAATAAATCAACAACGCCATTAGGTTTTAATAATAATAATGAAAATGAATTAAATTATGTTTTAAATGAAAATATTTCGATTTCAACTCGTGCAGCAACACCAAAAACTAATCCATTGATTACAACAAATCCTAATGTATTTCATTCACTTGATCAGACAATGTAAGACTTTTTGTGCGAACATGATTGAATTCTCAATCTTAGACACTATATGCTTTCTATTTGTAGTAACACCAATCGATTACAAAGAACAAACGAAAATTCCAATACATGTTCGTCGTTTGAAAATCCATATGATTCATTCAGGTTTAATATTTTTGAACTTGACTAAACTAGTATTATTAATGATCATTAATTTTTTTCTCATAGATTTCCATTATTCATTTCGAATACAAGTTTGGATTCCATTTCATTCAATACTTTGGATTTACCAACGGATGAATTCAATAATACAATAATACCTACTGACACAAAGTAACTAATAATTTTAAAATAGTTGTTCATAATTGTAAGTATTCAATAAAAAAAAATTTTTTTTCAGCTCCTCGTTCATGCAAATACCTCAATCAATCGACAGTTTCAATGGAATATCTTTAACAGATGTTGATTCGATTGTAGATGATGATGGCCAACAAATGTAAGAAAAAGATATAGATCTTCGAAAATTTTTTAAATGTTTTTCTAACTATAGCCTTGGATTTGATCCAAGTACTTTGCCAAAGACATATCGTCGAAATTCTGGCTATTCGAATAGATACAAAATGGAACAAACGTCGATATTTAATTTAGAAAGAGATAGTAAGAGAGGTAAATTTAAAGAAATAAATTTTATAAATTGATTTTCACCTAATTTAATAGATGAAGAAAAACGAATATATACCGAATTAACAAACGTTGACACATCAATTTTCGTTCCTCCATTGTATATGGTGCCATCTGCTCAGCTTGATCTTAACCAACAAATAGCTGCTCCATTAACATCGATTCAATTAAGTCCATCAAGTGCTGTACGTTCAATAGTTACTGATCTACTGCAACACCATGTATCTCCTCCAACGTTACCATCGAAAACAAATAAACGTACTCGAAAAGAAGGACAATATGGAGAAGAAATCACTTCGAGCAATAGATTGAACGAATTAAAAGAAAAAGTATCCTTACCACGTACAAAAAAACAGAAAAGTAAGTTAACAATCACAGCAAATATATCATCTACTCTTTTGTTTGGTACTAATGTAGCAACAACAACAACAACAACCACAAAAAGACGTAGATTATCAAAGCAAACAAGTGACACTATTACTTTATCTCAAACAACACGTGCCTTATCTACTCTTCAAGCGTTATCTTCAAGCAATACAATTCGTGATCAAAATGCTATTGGTTCAACAGTTCAATAGAATAATAGTATTATGTATATAACAGATGAACTGATATATATTCTTGTTAATCAAATGTTACTCAACAGTTATTATTTATGTTTCTTTTAACTATCCTATGGTCAGATTTCTCTGTTCTCTATTATTTTTGTATCAGGCAGTGTATTTTATTTACTTTCATGCTGTATTTTTGAAACTATTCGTACATATTTTTTTTCTAATAGCGACTTGTTTATTCATGTTATTCGATTAGATTTTCTTCATACATGAGTATTAAATCTATTTTTTTAATTTCTGTTCTGTCAAACTATTCTTCATGAAAGTATCCGATTCTTTGAACCACTTGTATATCATATGAATTATATGTAGTCATTGTTTTCTAAATAGTACCTATTTTTCTTATTGAATATCTACATATCTTAACTATTAGTATGATGAATCATGAAACTGTATATGTTGTATTTGTTTATATTACTTGAAATATATAGAAATTAAGATATAGAAATATCTCAAACCTGAAAACTAACAACTTCTATTATTTCATAATAACTTGACTTTATTCAATTTAGTGTTTTAATTCTTATGAATAATGATCGTTCTTTGCCAATACTGCGAGAAATATAGAATTGCTAGCGATACATAATCTACCTTTTTATAGTTACTTCATATCAGAAGGCACATAAGCAAAAAAAAGAACAATTAAAATAAAAAACAAATTTTCATATTGCAATCAAGAGAAACGTACGGCTGCACTGTTATAGTTAAATTAATATTCGATGTATCATTAACGATACTATTTAACGTATATGTATAAGGAACAATGTAAAACGAAATCAATTTGAGCTGAACTGCTGGATATTAATGTAGAATGGATCAAGAAACATTTTTTGTAACGAAAGCAAAACGAAATTTTGAAGTTGAAAGATAAAAAAGTTTCGTTTACTAAAACATTCTTTTTTTCTATGTATTTTTTATTATATGTTCGAATTAGGAACATTTTTTCGCTGGCTGTCCATATTAGGCACAGTGGTCCTAATTCGAACATGCAATGCATTTTTTTAAGTTGAATATCTCAGTCAAAATGATNCAAAAATAGTCTTAAAAACTGCGACGCGACCTTTTTGTTGGTTTCAACGAGTTTTATACGTGGGAGACCATTTGTTCTTATCTTACTTGTTTCTAGTTTATTTCATTATGTCTCAACCAAAGAGTGTGTAAAAAAAGAGCTGCATTTATCAAAAGTAAAAGTTATTAGATGATAAGCACACGCAAAGTGACTTGAAACAGAAAAGAAGAAAAATCCTTGCACAACAAACATTTTCTTCCTACTAGAGTATTCAAAGCTGTGTAATACGTAATTTATTCGTCAAATCAATCGAGATCTAGACCTAGCAGTAGTGATTAGCGCGGAGTCACATTTTTCAATTCCGAAACTAGACCCTACTTCGACCAAACCTTGTCTCAGACTACCATGCCAACTCTGGAAAATTCCGAAATTCGTTTTTTAGCGAACGTTAGTGACATCTGATTAATATGAATGTTTGGTATCTTGAAAGGATAAATAAATAAATGAATTAGTAGGACGGGTGTGGGGGTGGATATTGATATCGATGCTCCTTTCCGGATACGTTTGTGAGTTTCCGAAAGGGTTTGCGAATGGATTTCGGTTTCTGGGGAAACGCTTTTTATTTCGAGTGTGATTCCGTGCGAGGAACTGGTTTCAGATTGTTCAACATTGCGGAATAGGATGTATTCTCATACATCCAAGTTGATCATCCTGAGTCGTAAACGGCCGTATGCCAATTACTTACGGTGAAAAATGGTGACCGTATTTTGTTGGCGTTTACTATTGTCACAAACGAAGTGTTACGATGAAGTACGATCGTCGTAAACGAGGATCGTGAAAAATCTCCGTAAACGGCCATCGTAACTAAACGCTAACTGTAAACGACTGTCAGATAGCACAGTAAACGGTCAGATCCGGTAACCGTAAATGGTTCAGAAAACGATTGCCGTTTTTCTATCGTACCCGCTCGTAAACAGTCGTTTACGATGATGACTAGCTGTTCGCTCTCACTATAGTACCATTTTTTAAATTATAGTTTACACAAGCTGTATCAGTGAAAATTATTAAGTGAGCATCGTTCAGGTGAAGTTAGCATGGTATTCGAGTAAAGCCTACCGATACTCTTTTGAGTCGATGTTCCAACGTTTATACTAACAGTATTAGTAGAAATTCATATACTCTATCGAATAGAATATTTCGATTAGCTAGATCTTGAATCGTTCTCCTGAAAATCAGAACAATAGCGAAAAACAAAACATTGAATCCGTAGAATTCTTTTAGTAAAATCTGGCCATATTTATTTCAAGCAATATTCTAACTCTTGTACCTATGTTCCAAATGGAACTCGACGAACTCTATCCAGTCATATTCACATATTTTCCGTAGCTCGAAATCAGACTTCACCGCTGATAAGATAATACTGGAGAAATCTCAGAAGATCCTACTTTGAGCAATGAAAAATCTGCCGAACTCATTGAATAGATCTACTCGAGTTGTGTTTCGATCATGAGTGCAGTGCTTAGAGCAAGCCCTTTGACGAATATGGCGCTAACAGTTCATAGAAAAACTACAATATTCTGAGATTTTCGGGACCATTTCCAAGGAGACGAAAAATCTAATTTTGAAATTAGATAAAATTTGTTGAGATCTGCTTGATGCATGTATATGAGAGTCGGAAAATTGCTTGAAATGAATGTGTTTAGATTTTACAAAACAAATTCCTGGATTTTTTTGATTTCTCGAAAATTCAGGAGAATACCTCGATGTCACGTTAATCTCAATTATACTATACGAAAAGAATACGGACAGATTTCACTCGAATACGATGGTAACTTCACCAACATGTAAAAATCACAATTTTTTCGATGAAGAGTAAAAATCTTATATTCCTTCGATAAGTATCGTTTTTCAAAAAAAATAATGAAGTCTACATGAATCTTGAACATGCAATCAACTGAAATCATGTTTTAACTCAGAAATCAATACAATCAATTCTAAGAAGAGAAAATTGAATAGATTTCAATGAACGAAAACTCCTATTCGTAGGATTCAAACCCTAAAAAATCTAACAATCTGGCTAAATCTGTCATCAGAAATTCAACTACTTTTTATAACAATTTTATTATCCATCGCACAGAAATACTATAATTTTCATCACTTTCTAAGCCTGCAAAATCATTTAAAAGAGATTTTTCCTCAGTTTTAAACATGGAGAATATACAGGTAGAACATCAAAATAAACCATAATATATTCACAGCTCTCTATTGCGCGGAAAACTTCGAAATCCAACGGTGAATTTCTCAACTACCCAGGAGCATTCTCAAAAATCAGGCCATAAATCACACACTATAGAGCTTACCTG